>ML405525.1:40790-149202 GCA_005239525.1 Nicotiana knightiana | reverse complement strand
ATATATATATATATATATATATATATATATAGTTGGGATGCCTCTCAACAAACGCCTAATTTGACGTCGCGGCACGACTTGAATCACTTTTTGCCTCCACCTCGAACTTATGAATTGAGCCAATAATTTAACATCAAGCTTTCTTTTATGCTCCAGTGGCGGGGTTACAAAGAAAACCAAGCCAAGTAATAAATTTTTCACTCTGTATTTCTCGACTTTTAAATGTGGAATGTGATTTTTTCTTTTTGGCACAACAAATTCAAGTATATAGGCACTCTCATCCTCACTCTTTGACTCCCTCATAGGCTTAGATGACTCGATTACTATCTTACTATCTAAACACAATGTGGAAAAAATATTGGAATGAGGTCTAATGCGCCATAACTCATGAATTTTACTACTATTTACATCCCCGTATATACACGCACTCAAGTCTCCCAGAATATTGTTATCTACTCCCTCATATGACTATTAAACACTCTTCTCAACATTTGCATCCTCAAGAAAAACATGATCTAATGATTGGTATTCTTGTTTTAGCTCCTCAATTTGGTCTAGAATATTTTTTTCAGCTTCACACAACTTATCATTAAATTGTTTGACATTACACGCATCAATCTTTGCACTCAAATCTGCATCCAAGTTATGCACAACTAAGCCAAAACAATCAATTTTATGTGCAAGCTCATCTCTCTCCTTAGACCAATCATTTACCAACGTTGTTAGAAGACAACACCATTCCGCATATTCACTTAATCAAGAATATTCGTCCCAATACCAACCTTTACTCCCATATTCAAATTCATATCTCTTAGAGCTCAGGCCATGACAAGCCCAAAAATACGGGCCATAAAAATCTTCCATAAACCAAGCATCTTCATCAATAACCTTACCTCCATATATTTCATCCCCAGATGTCATATTGAGAGAAATAGAAACACACTAAAAGAAAATTTTAATAGTATAAAAATAAAACTAATTACAAAAAGAAAAAAAAAATTGTAAAGATAAAAGTAAAGTCTAATCTAGAAAAATAGCTAATTTCTAAGTCCCCGACAGTAGCGCCAAAAACTTGTTGCTGGCAAACGCACACGAAAGTATATGCGGTCGTCAAATAATAATGTGATTAAAAGTCGGATGTCGAACCCACGAGTACTTGTGATTAACTATTAGCTAAACTAGACTATCCTAATTATCTAAATAAGAATTAAACCTAGAAGTATATGACTCTAATCTATTTAAAATAAAAAGAAAATAATTAATGAACTCTGAACAGAGGAAGAACATATTTTTATGTTATCAATGTGATGAAAATAATCTAGGGTTATGTGCTATCTAACAATCATATTGTATTCTTCAATTGAACTAACTTATTCATCTAGCTTATTGGTTGACAGGGTTAATATTGCTCATAAGAATCTGTCGAGTTCTTATTCGCCTATTCAAGCTAACCTAACGCCTATATGTCTATGGAGCTAGAATCGACAAGAGCGCATTTATAATTCCTGTACAACAACAATACAAGGCAATTAAGTATATGTCTATCCTAACCGCGAATCCATGCCCCAATACCCAGGTTCAAGAACTTGCCCTACTCAACCCTATATGCAATCTAGAACTCAAACTTTCGAGTTCAACTCTAAATTCGTAGATAGTATTTAATTGGTGATCAAACAATCAAGTAATTAAGCACAGGATTGAATAAATAAACCAATACGATAAACTAAGAAATCAAAATCAACATTCGAATAATAATAGTCATGAAAAAATCACAACCCTAGAACGTGAAGTTTAGCTCCACAGACATGGTAGCCAAACAACAAATCATACAAATAAATATAAAAATTATTAAGTTTTGTGGAAGAAAAGATAAAACCCGGCTTCCACGACGGCTTTGTGTTCTCCCTTCGTCAAAAGTTCTATAAAAATTATGTTTAAGGACTATTTATAGGTGTAGGAAAAAGCCTAGATAAAATAATCAAGTCCAAAACTAAAAAGGAGACAAAATTTCCTCGAACTCGGAAAGGCGCGTCCTCGAACTCGGAAAGGCGCGTCGCAACCTATAACGCGAGACAGAACCCCGTATTGGATGAAGCGTCACGGCCTGTAACGTGAAGGAATTCCATTGCATCGCTAGATTTTCCAATTTGCTGTTAAGTCAATTTGATGCTTGTTGGGGTTTTAAGCATTAATAGCTTAAAATAGGGAGAATGGGAAATGAAGGGAAAACATAAAATATTTGAGTAATATTTGAGGTTCTCTCCTTGATTGTCCCACATGGGAAGAGGAAAAGGTTTTTGATGGGTATATAAGCAATTGCTCTTCTTCTAGCTCATAAAGTGTTGATAAGAAGGCAAGCATCGCGCCGTCGTCGTCGTCGCTCGCTCGGCTCGGCCTCGGCTTCGGCTTCGGCTTCGGATTCGGTCAAATGATCGATTGATTATTTTTTGGACCAAATTTATTTGTTAATAGCAAATATTAACAGAAATATTATTAAATATTTATTTTAATAACAAAATATTAATATTAAAATAAATATTAAATCCATTTCAGTTATTCAATTTCTGTTTTTGTAACAGAAAATTAACTACCCTTCAATTTTCCCTCTTTTGTGACGACCCAAAGGGTCATCACCTATTTTATTACCTATTCCGTACTCCCGAGTCCTTGAAAACCTCATTTGTAGTTGCCTTGATTTGCGTGCACAGTCTGGGCGCGTAACCGGACAGCTTAAATATGAAATTCTGTGAAACAAATGCTAAGATTTGATATTAAAATGAATAAATTTGACTTCGGTCAACATTTTGGGTAAACGGACCCGGACCCCTGATTTGACGGTCCCGGAGGGTCCGTAGGAAAATATGGGACTTGGGCGTATGCCCGTAATCGAATTGCGAGGTCCCAAGCCCGAGAAATGAATTTGTGAGTAAAATTGTTTTCTGAAAATATTTAAGGAAATTAAAAATGAAATCTGATTAGAAAGTGATGGTATCGGGCCCGTATTTTGGTTCCGGCACCCGGTACAGGTCATATATATGGTTTAAGCACTTTTTGTGAAGTATGGTTGAAATCGGATTTTGTTTGACGGGTTTCAGACTTAAAATGGAAAATTTGATGTTTTATGAAATTTGATAGAATTCATGGATTTTGAGGCCTAATTCGATGTATATGATGTTGTTTTGACGATTTGATAGGACGGATAAGTTTGTAGGATGTTGTGGGAGTTATCTATGAAATTTGGTATCATTCTGAGTTGTATAGGTCAGTTCGGCACGTTGTTAGCGAAGTTTAGAAACCTTAAAATTCCTAAGTTTGGTTCTTGAGGTTTGGGGGTGTGATTTCGAGTTTTAGCGTTGTTTTGAGTGTTCTGAAGGATCGAGCGAGTCCGTAATATAATTTGGGACTCGTTGGTATATTTGGACTAGGGCTCGAGTGGGCCTAGGTGCCTTCCGGGCACCTAACGGGGCTAAAAACCAGCAAACAAGGCTACTGGTGCACCTGCTCTGGTGTGACCGCATGTGCGGTTGCCCAGCATCGCAGGTGCTAGACCGCAGGTGCGGTCCCATGCATCGCATGTGCGATCACCAGTGGCCTGGCTAGCCATCGCAGGTGCAGAGCATTTCTCGCAGGTGCGAGACCGCATGTGCGGTCTCCACTTCACAGGTGCGATCCCAGACCCCCTAGCCCAATTCCGCAGATGCGAGATTCTTCTCGCAAGTGCGAGACCGCAGGTGCGGTCCGTAGAGCCGAAGGTGCGAGTTCACTGTTCAGGCAGTGAGTTTTAAAAACGGGTTTTAAACCCATTTTTCTCATTTTCCATCTTCTTCCTTAGGCGATTTCCTCCATTTTTAAGAGCTATCAATCAGGTCTCATAAGGTCAGTGAATTCCACCTGGAAATTTGTTTCATGCATGCATCCTAGCCTAATTAACTACATAAACTAGTGCAAAAATNAGAGCCGCAGGTGCGAGTTCACTGTTCAGGCAGTGAGTTTTAAAAACGGGTTTTAAACCCATTTTTCTCATTTTCCATCTTCTTCCTTAGGCGATTTCCTCCATTTTTAAGAGCTATCAATCAGGTCTCATAAGGTCAGTGAATTCCACCTGGAAATTTGTTTCATGCATGCATCCTAGCCTAATTAACTACATAAACTAGTGCAAAAATTCAAGAAATTGGGTAGTAACATAGAACTTGTGATCCCTTTAGAATTTTTGGTGAATTGGCCATGAAATCAAGTAAAAATCGTATATTTATGATCCTTAGGCTTTGGGTGAGTGTTCCCTTTGAGAATTTCAAGAATCCGAGCGAGCAGGCCCGGGGTGGAATTTTGATAATTTTGGACGAATGCTAGGAAATGGATAATTAGGCCATGTAATTGAATCATTGAATCCTTATTGATATACTTGAGTTGATTATGTCTAGATGTACCATTCCGGAGTCGAATTCCAAAGGAAAGGCGGTGTTAGAGGGTTGATTGCTATACTTTGGACTCGAGGTAAGTGTTTGGTCTAACCTTAGCTTGAGGGAATATGAGTTGAGTATTATTTGCTATTTGCTAATTGTCAAATACGATGTATAGGCATGGTGACGAGTATCTATACATTTGGTGTCTAGCATGATCGTGAGTCCCTATATTGTGAATATTCTGACTTTGTTGTAATTTCTATGCCTAATTGAGGATTTCTATACGTTGTAAAGGGCATGTGAAGGGAATTGTAATCTTTAAACATCTTTGGAGCATTGGCTCAAATTAATATATGAGATAATTTCATCTTTGGAGAATTGGCTCAAATTGTAAGACGAATAATGAAGAGATATGAGATAATTTCATCCTTGGAGTATTGGCTCAAATTGTGAAACGAATGATGAAGGAATATGAGATAATTACATCCTTTGGAGCATTGGCTCGAGTAATAGAATAAATTATGGAAATGAAAGTGAAACAAAGAGAAAGAGTTATTGAAATGTACCCTTGCCGGGTCATCGTTGTATAGTTCCCTTGTTGGGATTTAATTGTTTAATTGATTTTCCCTTGCGGGGATTTAATTGTTTAATTGATGTTCCCTTGCCGGGATTTCTATTTTTACTCTGTTTATTTCCTTGCCCTTGTTTGTGATTGTTGTTTGGATGAGGAAGAGTGTTAAAGCACGAAGGGTGATTCCGTGTCATGTTTATATTTATTATGCACGAGGGGACATCCCGTGCCATGTTTATATTGATTATGCACGAGGGGAAATTCCGTGCCATGTTTATATTGATTATGCATGAGGGGACATTCCGTGCCATGTTTATATTTATTAGGCACGAGGGGACATTCCGTGCCATGTTTATATTTATTAGGCACGAGGCGACATTCCGTGCCATGTTTTATTTATTATGCACGAGGGGACATTTCGTGCCATGTTTTATATTATTTTTATGCACGAGGGGACATGCCGTGCCTCATCTTTCACTGTTTAATCTGTGCTGTCATTTCCCGTTATTATTTTCAGATATTTCAGACTGTTGTTTTCGTTTCAGTCATTTCAGTATTTGCTATCTCTTACCCCCAACATGTTCTCCCCGTAATTGTATTCTTGTTTAGTTTCTGCTATACTATTGAACTGCACAGGTACACTTTGTTGTCGTGTCTTAGCCTCGTCACTACTTCATCGAGGTTAGGCTCGGCACTTACTCAGTACATGGGGTCGATTGTACTGATGCTACACCTGCACTTCTTTATGTTGTGCAGATTACGCAGCTTATCATAGAGGCTTCAAGTGGGGTCGGTTGTACTGATGCCGGACCCGGAGGACTTCATTAGTGGGAGTGTCTTCCAGCTTATCATAGAGGCTTCAAGGTATACCCGCTGGCGTTCGTGGGCCTTGGCGTCTCTTCTATCCCTTTGTCTTCACTTCTGTCTTTTTTTTTTCCTAGTTTCAGAGACAACTATATATTCTCTTTTCAAACTTGTATTTAGCACTCTTATAGACAGTTCGTGAGTTTGTGACTCCAGGTTTTGGGAAATTTACGCATTTTTGTACTGTGTTGTCCTTATTTAGCTTGAAACCATATTTATTTCCGCTGTTAAATTGTGAACCGTTTAGTTTATCCTATTAAATTGATGTTAATATGCTAGTTTATCTATACACGTTAGCTTGTCTAGCGGGTTCAACGTTAGACGCCATCACGGCCCGATGGTGGGATTTTGGGGCGTGACAGGTTGGTATCAGAGCTCTAGGTTACTTAGGTCCCACAGCTACCAGTCAAGTGTCCAGATGGCTCCTTATGGGGCTTTATATGTTAGGCGGTGTTGATCTCCGGTTGGATGGTTTGAGCCGGGAGAGGCTCGGTTGTTGGGTACAGATTTGGTTCAGGAGGCCTTGGACAAGGTCAGGATCATTCAGGATAGGCTTCGTACAGCTCAGTCTAGGCAAAAGAGTTATGCAGATCGTAAGGTTCGAGATGTGGCTTTCATGGTTGGTGAGCGAGTATTGCTCTGAGTGTCGCCTATGAAGGGCGTGATGAGATTTGGAAAGAAGGGAAAGCTTAGCCCTAGGTTCATTGGTCCATTTGAGATTCTTGATCGAGTGGGTAGGTGGCTTATAGACTTGCATTGCCACCTAGCTTATCAGCCGTACATCCAGTTTTTCATGTGTCCATGCTTCGGAGGTATCACGGCGATCCAGCCCACGTGTTAGATTTCAGCACTGTCCAATTGGACAAGGACTTATCTTATGAGGAGGAGCCGGTAGCTATTCTAGACTGGCAGATTCGTCAATTGAGATCCAATCGTTTCCCTTCTGTTCGTGTTCAGTGGAGAGGTCAGCCTCTTGAGGCATCGACCTGGGAGTCCGAGTCCGAGATGCGGAGCCGTTACGCTCATTTATTTCCCGACTCAGGTACTTCTTTCTTCTGTCCGTTCGAGGACGAACGGTTGTTTCAGAGGTGGAGAATGTGAGGGCCCAAAGGTTCATCACCTATTTATTACCCATTCTGTACTCTCGAGGACTTGAAAACCTCATTTGTAGTTGCCTTGATTTGCGTGCACAGTCTGGGCGCGTAACCGGATAGCTTAAATATGAAATTCTGTGAAACAAATGCTAAGATTTGATATTAAAATGAATAAATTTGACTTCGGTCAACATTTTGGGTAAACGGACCCGGACCCATGATTTGACGGTCCCGGAGGGTCCGTAGGAAAATATGGGACTTGGGCGTATGCCCGGAATCGAATTCCGAGGTCCCAAGCCCGAGAAATGAATTTTTGAGTAAAATTATTTTCTGAAAATATTTAAGGAAATTGAAAATGAAATCTGATTAGAAAGTGATGGTATCGGGCCCGTATTTTGGTTCCGGCACCCGGTACAGGTCTTATATATGGTTTAAGCACTTTCTGTGAAGTTTGGTTGAAATCGGATTTCGTTTGATGTGTTTCGGACTTAAAATGGAAAATTTGATGTTTTATGAAATTTGATAGAATTCATGGATTTTGAGGCCTAATTCGATGTATATGATGTTGTTTTGGCGATTTGATAGGACTGATAAGTTTGTAGGATGTTGTGGGAGTTATCTATGAAATTTGGTATCATTCTGAGTTGTATAGGTCAGTTCGGCACGTTGTTAGCGAAGTTTAGAAACCTTAAAATTCCTAAGTTTGGTTCATGAGGTTTGGGGGTGTGATTTCGCGTTTTAGCGTAGTTTTAAGTGTTCTGAAGGCTCGAGCGAGTCCCTAATATGATTTGGGACTCGTTGGTATATTTGGACTAGGGCTGGGGTTGGCCCAGGTGCTTTCCGGGAACCTAACGGGGCTAAAAACCAGCAAACAAGGCTGCTGGTGCACCTGCTCTGGTGTGACCGCAGGTGCGGTTACCCAGCATCGCAGGTGCGGTTGCCCAGCATTGCAGGTGCGGTCCCTGGCATCGCAGGTGCGATCACCAGTGGCCTGGCCAGCCATCGCAGGTGCGGAGCTTTTCTCACAGGTGCGACACCTTAGGTGCGGTCTCCACTTCGAAGGTACAATCCCAGACCCCCTAGCCCAATTCCGCAGGTGCGAGATTCTTCTAGAAAGTGCGAGACCTCAGGTGCGGTCCGTAGAGCCGAAGGTGTGAGTTCACTGTTCAGGCTGTGAGTTTTAAAAATGGGTTTTAAACCCATTTTTTCTCATTTTCCATATTCTTCCTTAGGCGATTTCCTCCATTTTAAGAGCTATCAACCAGGTCTCATAAGGTAAGTGAATTCCACCTGGAAATTTGTTTCATGCATGCATCCTAGCCTAATTAACTACATAAACTAGTGCAAACATTCAAGAAATTGGGTAGTAACATAGAACTTGTGATCCCTTTAGAATTTTTGGTGAGTTGGCCATGAAATCAAGTAAAAATCGTATATTTATGATCCTTAGGATTTCGGTGAGTGTTTTCTTGGATAATTTCAAGAATCCGAGAGAGCGGGCCCGGGGTGGAATTTTGATAATTTTGGAAGATTGCTAGGAAATGGATAATTAGGCCATGTAATTGAATCATTGAATCCTTATTGATATACTTTAGTTGATTATGTCTAGATAATACCATTCCGGAGTCGAATTCTAAAGGAAAGGCGGTGTTAGAGGGTTGATTGCTATAATTTGGACCCGAGGTAAGTGTTTGGTCTAACCTTAGCTTGAGGGAATAGGAGTTGAGTATTATTTGCTATTTGCTAATTTTCAAATACGATGTATAGGCATGGTGACGAGTATCTATACATTGGTGTCTAGCATGACCGTGAGTCCCTATATTGTGAATATTCTGACTTTGTTGTAATTTCTATGCCTAATTGAGGATTTCTATACGTTGTAAAGGGCATGTGAAGGGAATTGTAATCTTTAAACATCTTTGGAGCATTGGCTCAATTTGTAAGACGAATAATGAAGAGATATGAGATAATTTCATCCTTGGAGCATTGGCTCAAATTGTGAAACGAATGATGAAGGAATATGAGATAATTACATCCTTTGGAGCACTGGCTCGAGTAATAGAATAAATTATGGAAATGAAAGTGAAAGAAAGAGAAAGATGAAATGTTCCTTTGCCGGGTCATCATTGTATAGTTCCCTTGCCGGGATTTAATTGTTTAGCTGATCTTCCCTTGCCGGGATTTCATTGTTTAATTGATGTTCCCTTGCCGGGATTTCTATTTTTACTCTGTTTATTTCCTTGCCCTTGTTTGTGATTGCTGTTTGGGTGAGGAAGAGTGTTAAAGCACGAAGGGTGATTCCGTCCCATGTTTATATTTATTATGCACGAGGGGACATTCCGTGCCATGTTTATATTTATTATGCACGAGGGGACATTCCGTGCCATCTTTATATTGATTATGAACGAGGGGACATTCCGTGCCATGTTTTATATTATTATTATGCACGAGGGGACATGCCATGCGCATCTTTCACTGTTTAATCTGTGTTGTCATTTCCCGTTATTATTTTCAGATATTTCAGACTGTTGTTTTCATTTCTGTCATTTCAGTATTTGCTATCTCTAACCCCCAGCATGTTCTCTCCGTAATTGTATTCTTGTTTAGTTTCTGCTATACTATTGAACTGCACAGGTACACTTTATTGTCATGTTTTAGACTCATCACTACTTCGCCGAGGTTAGGCTCGGCACTTACTTAGTACATGGGGTTGGTTGTACTGATGCTACACCTTCACTTCTTTATGTTGTTTAGATTACGCAGCTTATCATAGAGGCTTCAAGTGGGGTCGGTTGTACTGATGCCGGACCCGGAGGACATCATTAGTGAGAGTGTCTTCCAGCTTATCATAGAGGCTTCAAGGTATACCCGCTGGCGTTCGTGGGCCTTGGCGTCTCTTCCATCCCTTTGTCTTCACTTCTATCTTGTTTTTTCCCTAGTTTCAGAGACAACTATGTATTCTCTTTTCAGACTTGTATTTAGCACTCTTATAGACAGTTCGTGAGTTTGTGACTCCAGGTTTTGGAACATTTACGCGTTGGTGTACTATGTTGTCCTTATTTAACTTGAAACCATATTTATTTTCGTTGTTAAATTGTGAACCGTTTAGTTTATTCTATTAAATTGATGTTAATATGGTAGTTTATCTATACACATTGGTTTGTCTAGCGGGTTCAATTAGACGCCATCATGGCCCGATGGTGGGATTTCGGGGCATGACATCTTTATTGTTGAGTAAATAGCAAATTATGTCATGGCATTTATTCTACGGCCGTTTTGGAAAAACAACCATTCTGAAGAGTTGCACCTCTTCAGATTTCAGCCCAACTTTGGCTATAAATACAAGTCCTTCTCTCAGATTTTAGATACTAATTTCTGAGTTCTCCTCCTTTCTTCTTCTGCATATTCTTAACTTCAAAGAAAGAAAAGTAAGTGTGATTTGCTACCGAACTTTGTGTTTGCTTAAACACTGGGGTTTGAAGTACCACTACACCAGTGTGTAATTCGTTCTATCCTGGGAGGAAATAATCCATAACCTTAGGTATTAGGAGGGGATTAAATTCCTTAAGGAAACACTGTGAATTCAGTGGGCTCAAATTGGTTTTGTTATTTCATTTACATTTCTGTTTTTGTTATTTTATTTCTCCAGAATTGTTTTGCAAATATATATTACTAACAAGCTTAAGGTATTTAATATTTTTCTATATTTGTGTTATATTCACTATTTCTGGAGAGTAAAACCTTTGTGGTTTTGTACTCTATTGGAGATTAAAATCTACTTGATTTTAACGTTTGTGTCATTCTTTTACAGAAAATGACGAATGACAACGGAAACCAATCTGTTCCAATGGTAACTGTCAATGCCTCAACGAGCCGAACAACACCGGCAGCATTGGCACCGGCTGGGAAACCAGGAAAATTTTCCGAGATTGATTTCAAGCGCTGGCAGCAAAAAATGTTCTTCTACTTGATTACTCTAAGTCTCCAGAAGTTCATCAAGGAAGATGTTCCTGTGCTGTCAGATGAAACTCCAGAGACTGAATGCTTTCTCGTGATTGAGGCGTGGAAGCATTTAGATTTTTTATGCAAGAATTATATTCTAAGCGGGCTGGACGATGCTTTGTATAATGTCTACAGTGGCGTGGAAACGTCAAAAGAACTGTGGATAGCGCTTGAAAAGAAATACAAAACTGAAGATGCCGGGTTGAAGAAGTTCGTTGCTGCAAAGTTTTTGGACTACAAAATGGTAGATAGCAAGTCGGTTATTACCCAAGTCCGGGAATTGCAAGTGATTATTCACGATCTCCTTGCTGAAGGTAAAAGTAGAATTAATATTAATATTGGTAGTATTAATTTTATTATGTTTACTAACAGAATTTTCATTGAAGGTCTTGTCATCAATGAAGCATTCCAAGTAGCAGCAATGATTGAGAAGTTTCCTCCGTTGTGGAAGGACTTCAAAAATTATTTGAAACACAAACGCAAGGAGATGTCCCTTGAAGAACTCATTGTTCGGTTGAGAATCAAAGAGGACAATAAAGCTGCTGACAAGAGAGGCCGTGGAAATTCAACAATAATGGGAGAAAATATTGTTGAAGATAACAAAAAGAGGAAGAAGGCTTCTGGTCCAAAATACAACCCAAGCAAGAAGCGGTTCAGTGGAAACTGCTACAACTGTGGGAAAACCGGACACAAATTTATGGAGTGTCGTGCTCCGAAGAAAGACAAGACGAAGGGTCAAGAAAACATGGTTGAAAAGCATGATGATGTTGATGACTTGTGTGCCATGCTTTTCGAATGCAACTTGGTGGGTAATCCTAAAGAGTGGTGGATTGATTCTGGAGCCACTCGCCATGTTTGTGCTGTTAGAGAAGCTTTTGCTACATATGCTCCTGTTGGACTCGATGAGACGATTTCCATGGGAAATGCTTCAAAGGCCAAGATTGAAGGATGTGGGAAGATATTTCTCAAAATGACTTCCGACAAAGTGGTGACTTTGAACAACGTCCTTCATGTTCCCGAGATTAGAAAGAATTTAGTCTCTGCTGGACTTCTTGTTAAGAATGGCTTTAAATGTGTATTTGTTTCCGATAACGTTGTAATAAGTAAGAACGATATGTTTGTAGGAAAAGGTTACCTCATCGAGGGCCTTTTCAAGCTAAATGTAATGGTTGTTGAAAGTAATAATAAATTCAGCTTCGTCTTACTTACTTGAGTCAAATGAATTATGGCATGTACGTTTAGGTCATGCCAATTATAAAACCTTGCGGAAAATGATTAATTTGGAAGTATTGCCTAAGTTTGAATGCGACAAATCAAAATGTCAAGTATGTGTGGAATCTAAGTATGTTAAACATCCTTATAAGTCAGTTGAAAGGAATTCAAATCCTTTAGACTTAATTCACACAGATATTTGTGACATGAAGTCAATACCATCTCGTGGTGGAAAGAAGTATTTCATCACTTTTATTGACGATAGTACTCGATATATCTATGTTTACTTATTTAATAGTAAATATGAATCAATAGACGCATTCAAGCAATACAAATGTGAAGTTGAAACACAACTTAACAAGAAAATCAAAATGATAAGAAGTGATAGGGGTGGTGAATATGAATCTCCTTTTGAAGAAACATGTTTAGAATATGGAATTATTCATCAAACAACGACCCCTTACACGCCCCAATCCAATGGGATTGCAGAAAGAAAGAATCGTACATTAAAGGAGATGATGAATGCATTGTTGATAAGTTCTGGTTTTCCATAGAACTTGTGAGGGGGAGCCATTCTTACATCTAATCGAATATTAAATCGAGTTCCCCATAGTAAAACACAATCCGTTCCATATGAAAAATGGAAAGGAAGAAAGCCCAACTCGAATTATTTTAAAGTGTGGGGGTGTTTGGCAAAAGTGCAAGTTCCTAAACCCAAAAGGGTAAAACTTGTATTGTCCGCCCTACAAACAAACTTGTATTGTCCGCCCTACAATGGAGGCTGAGTTCATAGCCTTAGATAAAGCCGGTGAAGAAGCTGAATGGCTCCGGAATTTTTTGGAAAACATTCCATTTTGGCCCAAACCGTTGGCACAAATATGCATACATTGTGATAGTCAAGCGGTAATTGGAAGCGCTGGGAGCGTTATGTATAACGGTAAATCTCGTCATATACGACGAAGATATAAAACCGTTAGGCAATTACTCTCTAGAGGAATTATCACGATTGCCTATGTAAAGTCAAGTGATAATGTGTCGGATCCACTTATAAAAGGCCTAACTAGAGAGGTAGTTGAGAAATCATTAAGGGGAATGGGATTATGGCCGAGAACAAGTCATAGTGGCGGTAACTCTACCTAGAAGACTGGAGATCCCAAGATCTAGGTTCAAGGAGATCAAACAAAGTCATTAATGACGGTTCAACATTGTCAACTAAACTTTTGGTCCATTCTCGTGATGAGACAATGTTCAGTACCAAGGATAAAGCATTAAGGCTTTTTAATGATTTCTAAATTTGATACGGGGTATATCAAATAGTATATTTACGGGATGATACATTTAGGAATCACCTATGTAGTGTGAAGTGTTAGCCGCTTCAAGGAGAAT
Organism: Nicotiana knightiana; assembly: GCA_005239525.1. Lineage (NCBI taxonomy): Eukaryota > Viridiplantae > Streptophyta > Magnoliopsida > Solanales > Solanaceae > Nicotiana > Nicotiana knightiana. Next base: position 135,670 of record ML405525.1, on the reverse strand, counting down.
TTTGCAAGGCCAGTTATCTATGCACTTATGAAACCAGGCGGTGTTCATAGCTGAAACGAACACAACAATGAGAACCAAATACGGTTAAGGGTTGGTTGTGTGACTTGTGGTTGTCTAGGTATACACTAAAGTTCGACGGTTCAAAGATATCAAATCTACCGATTGATCGAGTATATCCGACATAAGTTCACTACGGAAAGTTCAAAAGTAAACCTACTTATCCAGATGCAATTAATCCTTGTTTGCGAATCACACAGTTTTTCATGCATACTTCCGTGATATAGCCATTCCCCATTCATGTGGGGGATTGTTGGGGTTTTAAGCATTAATATCTTAAAATAGGGAGAATGGGAAATGGATGGAAAAAATGAAATATTTGAGTAATATTTGAGGTTCCCTCCTTGATTTTCCCACATCAGAAGAGGAAAAGGTTTTTGATGGGTATATAAGCAATTGCTCTTCTTCTAGCTCATAAAGAGTTGAGAAGAAGCCAAGCCTCGCGCCGTCGTCGTCGTCGCTTGCTTGGCTCGGACTCGGCTTCGGCTTCGGATTCAGATTTGGATTTGGATTTGGTCAAATGATCGATCGATTGATTATTTTTTGGACCAAATTTATTTGTTAATAGAAAATATTAACAGAAATGTTATTAAATATTTATTTTAATAACAAAATATTAATATTAAAATAAATATTAATATTAAATCCATTTCAGTTATCCAATATATTAAATCCATTTTAGTTATTCAGTTTTCTGTTTTTGTAATAGAAAATTAACTACCCTTCAATTTGCCCTCTTTATTGTTGGGTAAATAGCCAATTATGTCATGGCATTATTCTATGGCCATTTTGGAAAAACAGCCATTCTGAAGAGTTGCACCTCTTCAGAATTCAGCCCAACTTTGGCTATAAATACAAGTCCTTCTCTCAAATTTTAGATACTAATTTCTGAGTTCTCCTCCTTTCTTCTTCTGCATATTCTTAACTTCAAAGAAAGAAAAGTAAGTGTGATTTGCTACCGAACTTTGTGTTTGCTTAAACACTGGGGTTTGAAATACCACTACACCAGTGTGTAATTCATTCTATCCTGGGAGGAAATAATCCACAACCTTGGGTACTAGGAGGGGATTAAATTCCTTAAGGAAACACTGTGAATTTAGTGGGCTCGAATTGGTTTCGTTATTTCATTTACATTTCTGTTTTTGTGTTATTTTATTTTCTCCAGAATTATTTTACAAATACAGATTACTAACAATGCTTGCCTAGCTATTCTTCTCAGGTGCATATCTCACGTCTTCCATGTTCTCCAAGTATCCATGCCTCCATTTTCTCCAAGGCGATCCATGTAATTTTGAACTCTTTACCAGCAAACATTAATCAATTCAAATCTTTTAATTTCCAAACTTTCACGTGATGCTCATCAGCTCCCTTCAACTTGATATTCTTCCCCTATATTCCAAAATACACCTAAATCATTGAAATTATCATTAATTAATATAGTGCTAATATTTAAGTAATCTTGGCATATTTAATATAAAATACATCCAGAAAGAGGAAAAAATGCGAGTAAATTAATATTGAAACATATGAAACTATGCCCAATATCATCGAGTTTGAGTATCTCATTAAAGATTTGACCTTTATCATTTGGGTTTGATTCCTATTGAATTATTTGATGTTATATATTGTGTTGTTTTAGGCTAGTTTCAAGTCTTTCGGAGCTCGATTCGCGTGGGAAGCCGTTTTTGTTAGGTCCCATAAAATATTTCCAAGAATTTGAGGTTTTGTGGTGTCGAGGTAGGCTAATGCGTTGGAAGATAAAAGATAATTTCCGCGCCAAGCTTGCGGTAGAATCGTTTCGTGGACCGCATATCTGTCGTATTTACAAAAGAGAAAATTTAGGGAGGATATTCTGCTGTCCAATGTGCGACTGCGGAATTGATTCGCGGACCGCAAAATCGGCCGTTGACTTGATCAGGCTATCTCGGTTTTGGAGAACCAGTTTGCAGTCCACTTCGTGGACCACATACCTGTTTCGTGCTCCCATCCCTGTTTTTATGAAAAGGCATAAACGGTAACTTGAGAGAGAGAGAGAGAGAGAGAGAGAGAGAGAGAGAGAGAGAGAGAGAGAGGAATAAGCTCTAACCATTTTACTCCTTTATTTTTGCTCAATCTTGAAGATTCAAGGAAGCTACTCACTAGGTATTCAACCAACCAGGTAAGTTCTTGCACCTAAAATTCCATTCAATGTTGGTAATGGGTTTAAGTATGCATTTTACCATTTTGGGGCTTATTGGATGGTGATCGGAAGCCATAAGCCCTCTAATTCAAAATTCGGGGTGTATGAGGAGAATGTGATACACGGTTCTTGATTTAGGGGTGTGTCGTTGGTCATACATGTATCGATGAAGGTGTTATGGAGGATGTTGAACTATAGTTTGAAATTGGTTGTGGGGTGATGGAATTCCACCATAAAAACCTTGTAGTCAAATTTGCACACTTAGTGTTTGATGAAATGCCAATGATGACTAAGCCTATGAACGCCTCCATAATAATTGTTCAATTTGATTATATTGCTATAAATTGAAGTTTCTAAGATTAGTGGATCATTGTAGTAATCCTAAGGAAAGCGCAGTCAAGGTATGTTGGCTAAACCTTTTCCATATAATTGAATTCCATGAATTCCTTATGAATTCCAAGTACAACTCGATCAAGCACCCATCCTTATATTGCTAAATCATCACAAATGTATTGATGTATCAAATTTCTAACTGTTCAAATTAGGTCTCAACCTCTCTTATATACATGTATCATTCCCTCCCTTGGGAAATAGTCCAAGTATGAACGGTTCATCAAAATTATTATGAACTCATCCATGGTTTCGTTGAAATTACTATGCTATTATTTGGTAATGTTCCAATGTGTTCTAAGCCCTTATGTATTCATTAGCTGAAGCTACGATTTTACGGATGCTTTACAAGCTCCTTTAAATGTTTTATAATCCATGTCAAATGAAAAGATGAAAGTGTGAAGAATGAAATTTGGCCATCATTCTAAGAATGATGATTTCCATGTGTGGCCAAGAGTGCCAATGAAATGAAATAAAGTATGAAAGGCTTTGAAAGGAATATAATTTTTTTATATGATAAATATTTTTGGGAGCATTGTTAGGTCACCGAGAAAGGCTTGGTTATAAAGCCCAAGACCGAAACTACACGTTCTGGTGTAGGATATGGTTGAGAGATAAATTCCCGTTATTATATGTTGAAATTATGTCCCCTTGATTGGGATGAATGAATAGTTAGTAAGGGACGTGTAGACTCACACGATATTGTGTCGATATAGCTTAGCCGATCGGGCAGGGATCGGACGTCATACCGCGCATATTGTGGTATTATGTTTCTATCTCCACCCGCATACATGGGAGTGAGACGGCTTAGACGGGGATCAGACTCCATGTCATATGCATGGTGGTGTATCTATACTAAGGATCTCCCATCATAAATTATTAATGCTTATCTGAGGGTTTACTTTTTTTTAACTTGGCATTTAAATAAGTATTGACTTCTCTTACTGTTTCCATATTTCTCTCCAATTATGTTGGCATTCCACTCCATAGAGGGTATTTACATTTACATACTAGCACTATTCCATATGTACTAACGTCTCTTTAGGGGGGCGGGAGGGGGGGGGGTTGCATCTTTAATGGATGCAGGTCATTCCTCATCAGGTAGCATTGATCCTTGATAGCATCGTACCCTCCACTCAGTGGATTTTGGTGAGAACTATTCTATTCTGTGGCCCATATGTTGTATAGTGTTCATGTACATTACTTTTGAGGTATAGTCGGGGCCTTGTCAGCGACATTTTCATGTTGTACACATGCTCCCTCAGAGGCTCCTAGACATGTTGTGGGTTTTATTTCGATTGGGGTAACAAACTAGAAATGTTGTAGTTGTCAAATATGTTTCCACTTTTAAACTATGAACTTGCAAAATTTTTGGAATCGTAAAGGAAGTTTCTATAAGTAAAGAAATTGGGGTTATACATGTTCTTATCTCATTTGCCTAACTTTTGGTATTCATCTCACATAATTCATGGGTAAGGTTGGGTAGAAGACATCAAGTAGGCTTGCTTAACTGGGATATCTCGGTTGAGTACCAATCGTGCACCCTAAGGTTCATGCGTGACAAGCTTGTTATCGGAGCCTAAGGTTTTAAAGTATCCTAGGATGTCTTAGAGCTACTTCTAATAGAGCCCTTTCTTATCGGCGTGTTGTCGAACCCATCTATAATTAGGAGGCTACTTGGGCATTTAGAAATGTCACCCTTCTTTGAAATTCTAGGTTGTGCGATAGATATGATTATAAGGCTATCCCCTTTTTAACTCGTGCTTGTCCTAATATTTTGGTACATGGCGCCTAGGAGAAAGGCGAGGAGTGTCCAAAGGGCCAATGCCGCCCCAGGAGTAGCAGTTAATGAGGTACCTCATGTTGCGGGTGAGCACCAAAGGGGTAAAGACATTCCCCCAACCACAACACCTCATGCTTTGTCACGACCCAAATCTCCCTCTGTGGATTATCGTGATGGAACCTAGTCTTAAGGACTAAGTAAGCCTAATATTCATGGAATAATCAACAATAATAAGTAAAATCTAATATTTTTCTGAATCAAGTGATCTTGTACACATTGTATATTCCCAAAACCCAGAAGTACAAGTCATAAGCTTTTAAGAATTTACACTAAAACTCCTAAAAATACCACTGTTCAGAAATAGGTACAACAGTGCAAACAAATATATAAGATGGTGACTCCGAAACCGCGAATGCTGAAACGGTTTTACCTTGAGTCTCCATAACCTCTCTACTGACAATCAATCTGCCGGCTATGCGAAACCCTGGAATCTGCAAAAAAAAAATGTGCAGAAGAGTAGTATGAGCACACCACTGCGGTGCCCAGTAAGTATCAAGACTAACCTCGGTGAAGTAGTAACGAGGACTAGTCAAGACACCCACTGGTCTAATAAAACTGAACAAGTATCAATATAGGAATCAGGGAAATGATGATATACACATAAAGGCTACGCAATATAGCTAACGAGATAGTGAATTCGATATAGAAGGAAAACATAAATATCAGCGGAAAGACCATAAAGTAACACAAGACTGAATAGATTACAAAAAAATCCGGCATATAAGTATGCAACACGTACATGGGATGACTCAACAACTTCAACCACTTCTACATCAAATTCATAGTCATCTCCACGAGGTTCCGAACCTCGGACAAATCACCATACGTGTCCCAATATTTGAACCCTAACACTTGGCATCTTGCGCCCTCATTCGAGTACTAACTGCACGGACGACCCACGTGCCAATTGGGTCATTCCCACCCATACGGTAAGAACAACAAGAGCATCTATACTTGACAACAACAAGGAGTCTTGAATCCATTAGTAGTACTTAACTACGTGTATGCTTGTGCAGGTGTCCTAACATGATTTCAACAACCAATAGACATAAGGAAAACAAAAGGGGCAACACGTACATTTTCATCTCATAAGTTTCCACACGAATAAACTCATACGGTAAGTGTTCCAGTACACAATAACAATAACAAGGATACCTCCAGGCCAACACAAGTATCACAGCCAATCCCTGACATAACCCACCTTGTCACGCAACATGTGTAATATTATATGCCCGCCTTATTTAGCCACACGTGCATAAATATGTTCCCACCTTATCACGCCACATGCGCAACACTCAATCTCGTATCCCGCCTTATCACGCCGCATGTGCAATATCAGTAGTAAACACGGCACGACAGAAACCTCGTGCAAATCCCTATATCCACGACCGCACGACAGAAACCTCGTGCATCACCACAACAAGTACAACAATAATAATGGCAACAGTTCAAGACATAATTAATACATCAACTCAAGAACCTTCGACCAGAAGATAGGCAAGACCAGTTCACGAGAAACAAACATAATAAGGAGAGCTAGGCATATTACGAATCACTCAACAAGGAAGAAAAATATCATGTAACAGACGCACCTAATTACACGGGTGAACAACAAGGAATCAATCCAAATCCGATAACCCCATATAAGGGCAAGTCACGAAGGTATAGAATATCTAAACTTCTTTTAAGGTTGAGCAGTTACGAGAATATTCAACAATTTCCACTTAAGGACAAGCAGCAGAGAATAATCAAAAATTCATTTATCCCCCAAAACAATTATAGGTTGTGATGAAGATAATTGCAAATTTAGATAAGCAGTTAAGAAGACGTAGCATGACAGTAAAGGAAATAATAATCTTCTAGATAAGTCAATTAAGAGTAAATCCGAAAGTAAGAACTTCCACATTTAAGCAAATAAGGATGACACTAGAACTTAGAAAATTCAATCATGCTAAGGACAATTCATACTCGACGAATATAAGGACCTAAGATTCCTAAAGGGTCAAATTTCCACAAACAAAACCGAGCATGCACTTGTCACCTCGCGTACACGGACTACAACCAACATAGCAGACTCAAATCCTAAGGGGAAATTTTCCCACACAAGGTTAGGCAAGATACTTACCTCAACCGCTCAAATAAAACTTGAAATCACGTTCTTGCCACGGGTATCCGACTCCCAATGGCCCAAATCTAATCAAATCAATAGCTTCGTGTAAATAATACTACAAGAAACTAGTTTAACTAATAAATTCGAAACTAAGACGCGAAATTTGGAAAATTGCCCAAAACGTTCTCCGGGCCCACGTCTCGAAATCGGGTAAAAATTATATTTTCCAGACACCCATTCACTCACGAGTCTAAACATATGAAAATCTCTCAAATCGGAGGCTAAAAACCCAATCAAAACTCAATAATTTGGTCTATGAAGTTTATCCCATTTTCTACCTAAAATTTTCGAAATTAAAGGTTGGATTTAAGATTGGAATCATGGAAATTGGTTTATAATGGATAGAAATCACTTACCCAAGTTACCCAGGTGCAATCGCCTCCAAAAATCGCCTCTCCCGAGCTCCCCAATTCGAAAATGGTGAAAATAACATAAACCCTCGGATTTGATATAATTCCCAGAAATTCCGCACCTGCACCCCTGGGACCGCACCTACGGAATTACCGTCGCAGGTGCGAAAACCCACTAAAAAGCCTGGGGTCACACCTGCGGTCAAATCGCCGCACCCGCGGCTCCGCATCTGCGGAAAACTAACCGCACCTGCGAGGATTGGGGATTTGGGCCAAGTTCCGCACTTGCGAGCTCCTCGCCGCACATGCGTGTCCGCACCTGCGGAAGGTCCATCTCAGGTGCGAGACACCAGAACCAGCAATGGTTCAGCTGTCTCTCAAGTTCTAATAACACCCGATGAGCATCCTAAACGTACCCGAGGCCCCCCGGGACCCGGTCCAACCACACACACAAGTCATATAACCTAACACGGACTCACTCGAGGTTTCAAACCACATAAAACAACACTAACACGATGAATTAAATTAAAAATCCATGAAAATTCTTCAAACTTCTATAAACATTAAATTTTGCATTTAAGGTCCGAATCACGTCATCTAAGTTCGTTTCTTACCAAATTTCACAGATATAACACATATAAATCATATCGAACTTGTACCGGGCTTCGAAATCGTAATGCGGGTCCGATATCACAGGTTTCACCTCAAATTTCATTTTCAAAAACCTTTATATTTTTCAGAAAATAATTTTCTTTAAAAATTCATTTCTCGGACCTGGGACCTCAGAATTCGATTCCGGGCATACGCCCAAGTCCCATATTTTCCTACGGACCCTCCGGGACCGTCAAATCACGGGTCCGGGTCCGTTTACAAAAAATGTTTATTGAAGTCAACTTTATTCAAATTTCCAATACAAAATTTTCATTTTTTATCAACTTTTCACATAAAGGCTTCCCGGCTACACGTCCGACCTGTGCACGTAAATCGAGGAGAGATAGAAGGAGGTTTTCACGACCTCGGAACACAGAATTAGATAGAATATATGGGATAAGACTTTTGGGTCATCACAATCTCCCCCTCTTAAACAAACATTCGTCCTCGAGCGTGCTAAGATTCACTTTGAACTCATCAAATCACTGATTGAGCATTTCCAACACACACCTGCGGGTGATCCCACGTCACCCCCAACCTACATAAGCCTGATGACACCATCACAACTGCCATATAGACTTCTCATCATCATCGATAAGCCTCATACCTCAATTCCTCACTTTCTACTCATTTCCAAAAGACCCGATTCTAAATCCATGTCTGGCATTAGCCTCAACCAGCTGCATCAACTCAGGTATACGCCCATAAGGCACGGCCAAACAACATAGCACATCACATATAGGCTCAATAGCACTTTTGATCTCCGAAACTGCCCGAAATCAACTCAGCATTGGCAATTAGACTCATATCCGATAGAACTATATTCCCAACCTTCATCACACTGATAATAAAGCAAGAAACACGAAGACTTCATAACCTTGACACCCAAATCACCAAGTCAAAACTTACACCACCGGGCACACACACCGCAAGATAAAACTCAAGGAGCACAAAACGAAAATGACTGAATATGAAAGGAGGAACACATAAGGAAACTATCAAACAAGCCCGACATGCACAACTCTCCATCAATGCTAACTTACACAACAAAATAACAAGGAAGGAACTAAAGCACATGAACAAATCACAAGGACCCCATCCTAGCACATCTTATATCACGGTACACCACCCGGTTCAAACACTTCAAAACACACAAAATCACGAGGGTTTTGTTCTCTACTATAATCGCAAATAGGATATATATAACCCACCAACTAAAATTTTTTATTTCTAGATCACTTCCTTCAACAAAATTATGACACGTGCTGGCCCCCACACTAGCGGAGCATAAGAATCACTGCTCGTAACCACTATACTCAGGAATCACATCAAACCTACCGTACTGGACAACAAGAATTTACTACTAGTCTCATATCTCTCAATACTGAATAGAGACAAACAATAGACATGGGCTAACACTCCACAATCTCCCAACAGGAGAAAACACAAAAATGGAGTGCAAAGCATGAAACTCACTCATAAACAAAACAACAATGAGGGAACTCGTCCCGACCAGCAGAGATATAATGAAATACAAATGGTGCCCCTCTGTAACAAAACAAAACATACATGTACTATAACATCTGGCACAACGGCCTCCAGCCTACTATACAAAACACATCAACGGGTCGGGCCTCCCCCTCTTGGGCGCCCTCTACTCGCCTGAATGCCCTGCTATAACATATCTGCCCGGAACCTAGGACAATCTCTCACCCTGTGGCTGATATCTCCACACTCAAAACAACCTCTCTGCTGACGTGGCTGTGGAAACTGCACGGCCCGATTACTCTGAGACCCATGAGTACCTGAAACCTCATGCGAAGCCGGCAATGCAAATTAAACTGGCTGACCCATAAAACCTCTATCGTGTCGTACCCTACCTCCGTAATAAGGACCAGTAAATCTCTCCTGCGCACGAGGCCTCCTCACCTCTCTGCCTTCTCTCTCCTGACCTCGTCTGACATCTCTATCATAGTCTCACATGTCGTCTCTCTCACGATCCAGCATGCCCTCAACTCTGTGAGCAATCCCTACCACCTGCTGAAATGAAACACCCGACTCTAACTCCCGAGCCATGCTAAACTGAATATCACGCCTGAGGCCCTCAATGAATCTGCAAACACGCTCTCGATCTGTAGCAACCAAAGTAGGTGCATGCCTAGCCAAATCACTGAACCTGACGGCATACTCTGATACTGACATAGTGCCCTGGCACAGTCGCTCAAACTCTGTGTGCCATGCATCTCGGAGGGATTGAGGTATAAACTCACTCAAGAACATATCTGAAAACTGACCCCATGTAAGTGAAGCTGACTCGGCCGGGCTACCCAACTCATATGCCCACCACCGCTGATAAGTCGCTCCCTTGAGCAGGAACGTAATGAAAGAAACCTCGCTCGTATCCACAATACCCATAGTACGAAGAATGCGGTGACACTCCTCCAGGAAACCCTGGGCATCATCTGTTGCCAATCCACTGAAGGTAGGAGAGTGTTACTTCTTGTACCTCTCGAGTCTAAGTTGTTCCTCCTCAGATGTTGCTGCTCTAACCACGGGCGAAACTGGAATCCCAGGTTGTGCTTCCATGGCACCTGGAACCTGACCAACCTGATCTCGCTGCTCCGGAGTGTGGGCGACGGGAGTCTAAGCCCCTCCCCCACCCTGTGAAGCAGCTGGTGCACCCGGAATCAATCCCGCCTGAGTTAAGGTACCAATCACGTCCCAGAACTGTGCCAAGGTCTCCTGAAGTCCGGTTGTAACAATAGGAGCCTCCGGTCCCCCAACTGGAACTATTGGCGGCTCCTCAACGGCTACTCTGGCAGGTGCTCTAGCTGCGACACGTGCCCCTCGTCAACCTCTGCCTTTGGCGGCATATGCTCCGGCGGTAACCTCCTCAGAATCTGTAGCTCGCGTCCTCACCATCTGTGAGAGAATGGAATGATAAATTTCAAACTTCAAGATCAATGAACTCGCACGATAAGAAAGAAGGAAGTGAAGTTATCCTAATAGTCTCGTATCCTCTCGAAGATAAGTACAAACGTGTTTGTGCCGATCCGTAAGACTCTACTAAACTCGCTTATGACTCGTAGCACCTATGAACCTAGGGCTCTGATACCAACTTGTCACGACCCAAATCTCCCTCTGTTGGGTATCGTGATGATACCTAGTCTTATGGACTAGGTAAGCCTAATGTCATGGAATAATCAACAACAATAAATAAAATCTAATATTTTTCTGAAGCAAGTGATCCTGTACACATTGTATATTCCCAAAACCCGGAAGTATAAGTCATAAGCTTTATGATTTTACATTGAAACTCCTAAAAATACCACTGTTCAGAAATAGGTACAACAGTGCAAACAAAAATATAAGATGGTGACTTCGAAACCGCGAACGCTGAAGCGGTTTTACCTTGAGTCTCCAAAACAGAAACCGCGCTACTGACAAGCAATCGGCCGGCTATGCAAAAACCTGGAATCTACACACAAAAAATGTGCAGAAGACTAGTATGAGCACACCACAGCGGTGCCCAGTTAGTATCAAGACTAACCTCGGTGAAGTAATGACGAGGACTAGTCAAGACACCCACTGGTCTAATAAACTGAACAATTATCAATATAGGAATCAGAGAAATGATGATATACACATAAAGGCTACGCAATATAGCTAACAAGACAGTGAACTCGATATAGAAGGAAAATAATAAATATCAACGGAAAGACCATGAAGTAACACAAGACTGAATAGAACACAAACAAATTCGGCATATAAGTGTGCAACACATACATAGGATGACTCAACAACTTCAACCACTTCTACATCAAATTCATAGTCATCTCCACGAGGTTCCGAACATCGGACAAATCACCATTTACGGGTCCCAATATTCGAACCCTAACACTTGGCATCTTGCGCCCTCATTCGAGTACTAACTGCACGGATGACTCACGTGCCAATTGGGTCATTCCCACCCATACGGTAAGCACAACAAGAGCATCTATACTTGACAACAACAAGGAGTCTTGAATCCATTAGTAATACTTAACTACGTGTATGCTTGTTTAAGTGTCCTAACATGATTTCAACAACCAATAGACATAAGGAAAACAAAAGGGGCAACACGTACATTTTCATCTCATAAGTTTCCACACGAATAGACTCACACGGTAAGTGTTCCAGTACACAATATCAACAATAAGGAATTCCCCCAGGCCAACACAAGTATCACAGCCAATCCTTGACATAACCCAACTTGTCACGCAACGTGTGCAATAGTAAAGTATATGCCCGCCTTATTTAGCCACACGTGCATAAACATGTTCCCACCTTGTCACGCCACATGCGCAATACTCAATCTTGTATCCCACCTTATCACGCCGCATGTGCAATATCGGTAGTAAACACGGCACGACAGAAACCTCGTGCAAATCCCTATATCCACGACCGCACGGCAGAAACCTCGTGCATCACCACAACAAGTACAACAACAATAATGGCAACAGTTCAAGATACAAATAATACATCAACTCAAGAACCTTCGACCACAAGATAGGCAAGACCAGTTCACGAGAAACAAACATAATAAGGAGAGCTAGGAATATTACGAATCACTCAACAAGGAAGAAAAATATCATGTAACAGCCGCACCTAATTACACGGGTGAACAACAGGAAATCAACCCAAATCTGATAACCCCATTAAGGGTAAGTCACGAAGGTATAGAATATCTAATACTCTTTTAAGGTTGAGTTGTTACGAGAATATTCAACAACTTCCACTTAAGGACAAGCAACAAAGAATAATCATAAATTCATTTAACACCTAAAACAATTATAGGTTGAGATGAAGATAATTGCAAATTTGAGATAAGCAGTTAAGAAGACATAGCATGACAGTAAAGGAAATAATAATCTTTAGATAAGTCAACTAGGAGTAAATCCGAAAGTAAGAACTTCCACATTTAAACAAATAAGGATGACACTAGAAATTAGGAAATTCAATCATGTTAAGGACAATCCGTACTCGGCGAATATAAGGACCTAAGATTCCTAAAGGGTCAACTTTCCACAAACAAAATCGAGCATGCACTCGTCACCTCGCGTACACGGACTACAACCAACATAGCAGACTCAAATCCTAAGGGGAAATTCCCCCACATAAGGTTAGGCAAGATACTTACCTCAACCGCTCAAATAAAACTTGAAATCACGTTCTTGCCACGGATATCCGACTCCCAATGGCCCCAGTCTAATCAAATCAATATCATCGTGTAAATAATACGACAAGCAACTAGTTTAACTAATAAATTCGAAGCTAAGACGCGAAATTAGAAAAATTAACCAAAAAGTTCCCCGTGTCCACGTCTCGGAATCGGGTAAAAATTATATTTTCCGGATACCCATTCACTTACGAGTCTAAACATATTAAAATCTCTCACATTGGAGGCCAAAAACCCAATCAAAACTCAATAATCCGGTCTATGAAGTTTATCCCATTTTCTACCCAAAAGTTTCAAAATTAAAGGTTGGATTTAAGATTGGAATCATGGAAATTGGTCTCGCCTCTCCCGAGTTCCCCAATTCGAGAATGGTGAAAATAACATAAACTCTCGGATTTGATATAATTGCCCAGAAATTCCGCACCTGCGCCCCGGGGACCGCACTTGCAGAATTACCGTCGCAGGTGCGAAAACCCACTAAAAAGCCTGGGGTCGCACCTGCGGTCAAATGGCCGCACCCGCGGCTCCGCATCTGCGAAAAACTAATCGCACCCCGAGGATTGGGGTTTGGCTAAGTTTCGCACCTGCGATCTCCTCACGGAAGGTCCATCGCAGGTGCGAGACACCAGAACCAGCAATGGTTCAGCTGTCTCCCAAGTTCTAATAACACCCGATGAGCATCCTAAACGTACCCGAGGCCCCCGGGACCCCGTCCAACCACACACACAAGTCATATAACCTAACACGGACTCGCTCGAGGTTTCAAACCACATAAAACAACACTAACATGATAAATTAAACTAAAAATCCATGAAAATTCTTCAAACTTCTATAAACATTAAGTTTTGCATTTAAGGTCCGAATCACGTCAAACTAAGTCTCTTTCTTACCAAATTTCACAGATAACACATATAAATCATATCGAACCTATAGCAGGCTTCGGAATCATAATGTGGGCCCGATATCACAGGTTTTACCTCAAATTTCATTTTCAAAAACCTTTATATTTTTCAGAAAATAATTTTCTTTAAAAATTCATTTCTCGGACCTGGGACCTCGAAATTCGATTCCGGGCATACGCCCAAGTCCCATATTTTCCTATGGACCCTCCGGAACCATCAAATCACGGGTCCGGTTCCGGGTCCGTGTCCTGGTCCGTTTACCAAAAACATTGACTGAAGTCAACTTTATTCAAATTTCCAATACAAAATTTTCATTTTTATCAGCTTTTCACATAAAGGCTTTCCGGCTACACGCCCGGGCTGTGCATGCAAATCGAGGGGAGATAGAAGGATTTTTTCACGACCTCGGAACACAGAATTAGATAGAATACGGGATGACCCTTTTGGGTCATCACATGCTTCTACTACTCATACGGAGAATGCATCGATTCCTCCTCCAACTGATATTCCAGTCCCACCTACAGCCTTGACTTCTGATCCTAGTGTTTCTGATGGGGAACTTAGCCATACAAATATTGACTCAGATAGTGGCCTCCCCGGCACATAAATTGAATGCTACACCTACTTCTTCCAGTCGCCAAGGGGATTCTGCAGTTCTAGGGTGAACCGGTTCCTTCAGGTAGATCCTCTAGTATTCACGGGCACTAAGCCTAAGGAGGACCACCAGGAATTTATTGATGAGATGAACAAGACTCTCTGTGTTATGCGTGCCACTGAGATAGAAGCAGTGAAATTGGCCTCCTATCACCTGAAGGAAGTGGTGTACTCTTTGTTTAAGTTGTGGAAGGAGTCCTGTGAGGAAGGGAGCCCTACGATGAAGTGGAACGAGTTTGAAGATGCTTTCATAGATCATTTCTTGCCCACGAGACTAGGGAATCCCGTGCAACCAAGTAAGAAAACTATAAGTAAGGTAGTATGAGTGTTTGGGACTACCATATGAGGTTTGTAAATCTTTCCAAGCATGTTATTTACATGTTGCCCACGACGGAGGCCAAGGTTTGAAGGTTCGTGCACGATCTTAGTCCTTTGGTTATTAATGAGGCCGCTATAGCCGCCTTGATTCTGATATGAACTATGTGAAGATAGTGGCATTTTCTCAAGCCACAGTGACCCAAAAATTTAAGAACAGAATGGAGCGAGAGGGTAACAAGAAGGCCCGGTCCATGGGAAACTTTGGTTGTTCTTTCAGTGGTGGTAATGGTGGAAAGGTCATTTTTAGAGGAGGGACGTCTGGGGAATCACAATCATTTAGACAGTCTTCAGCTAGTGCACTACCATCTAGGCCCGATCAGCAGCAGTGGAGTCAATTTAGGTTCAGTCAAGGCAATAGGGGATCTTATCTGCAGGATTAGTTAGGCAGAAGATTTCAGCCGCAATGGAGGCCATCCTGCCCTAGGCGTGGGAAGATTCACTCAGAGTATGTTACATGGACCTTCTAATATGCTACGATTGTGGTCTTTGGGGTCATATTCAGAGATGTTGTCATTCATCTAGTTAGAATATTGGTAGGAGTATGGTACAGTCGGCTAGTTCAGCAACTACTACTTCTGCAACACCTCCTACGACTCGAGGTACCCTGACACCCACAGGGCATGGTGCAGCTAAGGGTGGTGGACATGTTTGGGAGGACCCAATAGGTTCTATTCCATGAGGGGCCGCTAGAGTTCAGAGACTTCTCCAGATTTCATCATAGGTATACTAACCGTTAAATCTCATGATGTATATGCTCTTATAGATCCTGGTTCCACCTTATTATATGTCACTCCTTATGTTTCTATGGAGTTCGGGATAGAACCGAAACAACTTCGTGAGTTGTTCTCTATATCTACTCTAGTTGGTGAGTCTATTATGTCCTCGCAGGTTTATAGGGATTGTATTGTCACAGTACATGGCCGAGATACCATATCTGATCTCATCTAATTGGTTATGGTAGATTTTGATGTGATAATTGGGATGGATTGGCCTTATTCATGCTTTAGTAAATTTGAGTGTCGAACTAGAACCGTCGGGTTTCAGTTTTCGACGAACCAATCATCGAGTAGAAGGGGGGATAATGTTGTGCTAAAGGGTATGTTTATTTCTTATCTGAAGACCGCGAAGATGATCAACAAGAGATGGATCTACCATTTGGTTCGAGTCACGGACACTGAGGCTGAGGCCCCGACACTTGAGTCCGTGTCGGTTGTGAATGAATTTTCATAGGTCTTTCTTGATAAGCACCTTGGGATCCCACTAGACGGGAGAATGATTTTGGGATCCATGTGTTTCTAGGCACGCATCCTATATCAATTC
The DNA here is from genome assembly GCA_005239525.1 of Nicotiana knightiana. Taxonomy (NCBI): domain Eukaryota; kingdom Viridiplantae; phylum Streptophyta; class Magnoliopsida; order Solanales; family Solanaceae; genus Nicotiana; species Nicotiana knightiana. Next base: position 119,558 of record ML405525.1, on the reverse strand, counting down.
TACCCTATAGAATTGCTCCTGCAGAATTGAAGGAACTGAAGGAGCAGTTGAAGGATTATCTAAAGAAAAGTTTCATCCGACTGAGTGTGTCACCTTGGGTGCACTGATTCTCTTTGTACGAAAGAAGGATAATTCATTAAGGATGTGTATTAACTATCGGCAGCTCTACGAGGTGATAATCAATAATAAGTATCCATTTCCAAGGGTAGATGACTTGTTCGATTAGTTACAAGGTTCTAGGTACTTCTCCAAGATTGACTTAAGATCGGGGTATCACCAACTAAAGATCAGGGAGAAGGATATTCCAAAAATATCTTTTAGGACTCGGTATGGGCACTTTGAGTTTCTAGTGATGTCTTATGGGCTAACGAATGCCCCGATAGCTTTCATGGATCTTATGAATCGAGTCTTCAAGCCTTTCATGGACTCATTTGTTATAGTTTTCATTGATGACATTCTTGTGTATACACGGAGTCGAGTGGACCATGTTGACCATCTTAGGGCAGTTTTGCAGAATCTATGTCAACACAAGTTGTATGCAAATGTTGACTCAGGTAGTGTCTTCCCAAGCTCAAAAATTAAATGCTACACTTGCTTCTTCCAGTCACAAGGGGATTATGCTAGTTCTAAGGTTAATTGATTCCTTCAGGTAGATCCTCCGGTATTCACGGGGACTAAGCCCGAGGAGGACCCCCAGGTATTTATTTTTGAGATGCACAAGACTCTCGGTTTTATACATGACACTGAGACAGAAGTAGTAGAATTGGCTTCCTATCACCTGAAGGAAGTGGCGTATTGTTGGTTTGAGTTATGGGAGGAGTCCCGTGAGGAGGGGAGCCCTCCGACGAAGTGGAATGAGTTTGCGGATGCTTTCATAGATCATTTCTTGCCCGGCGAGACTAGGGTAGCCCGTTCCAACAAGTATGAGAACTTGAAGCAAGGTAGTATGAGTATGTGGGACTACCATAGGTTTGTAAATCTTTCCAAGCATGCTATTTACATGTTGCCCACGATGGAGGCCAGGTTTTGCAGGTTAGTGCACGATCTTAGCCCTTTGGTTATAATGAGGCCGCTAAAGCCGCCTTGAATTATGATATGAACTATGGGAAGATGGTGGAATTTTCTCAAGCCATAGAGACCTGAAAATTGAAGAATAGAATTGAGCGAGAGGGTAACAAAAATGCCCAGTCCGCGGGCAACTTTAGTAGTTCTTTCAGTGGTGGTAGTGGTGGAAAGGTGATGTTCAAAGGAGGGATGCCTAGGGCATCACAGTCATTTTCACAATCTTCAGCCAGTGCCTCTCCATCAAGGCCCGGTTAGCAACGGTGGAGTCGTTTCAGGCCCAGTCAGGGCAATAGGGGATCATATCAGCATCGTTAGTCAGGCAGGAGATTTCAGCCGCACCTGAGGCCGTCCTGCCCTAGGTGTGGGAAGATGCACTCAGGAGTCTATTACATGGACCTTCCTATATGCTGCAAATGTGGTCTTCAGGGTCATATTCAGAGAGATTGTTGTTCGTCTCGTCAAAATATTGGTAAGGGTATGGAAATGCTGGCCAGTTCAGCAACTACTACTTCTGCAACACCTCCTACGACTCGAGGTACTCCGACAGCCATAGGGCATGGTGCAACTAGGGGTGGTGCACAGGGTTCCGGAGGACCCAGTAGGTTCTATGCCATGAGGGGCCGCTAGAGTTAAGAGACTTCTCCAGATGTCGTCACAGGTATACTGACTGTTCAATCTCATGATGTATATGCTCTTATAGATCCTGGTTCCACCTTATCATATGTCACTCCTTATGTTGCTATGGAATTTGAAATAGAACTGGAACAACTTCTTGAGTTGTTCTTTGTATCTACTCTAGCTGGTAAGTCTATTATGTCCACGCGGGTTTATGGGGTTGTATTGTCACAGTACATGGTAGATACCCCATGTCCAATCTAATTTAATTTGGTATAGTGGATTTTGATGTGATAATGGGGATGGATTTACTCTATTCATGTTTTTCTAAGATTGATTGCCGAACTAGAACCGTTGGGTTTGAGTTTTTCGATGAACCAATCATCGAGTGGAAGTAGGGATGATGTTATGCCAAAGGGTAGTTTTATTTCTTACCTGAAGATCGCGAAGATGATCAACAAGAGATGTATCTACCATTTGGTCCGAGTCACAGACACTGAGCCTGAGTCCCCGACACTTGAATGCATGCCGGTTGTGAATGAATTTCCGTAGGTCTTTCATGATAAGCTTTTTGGGATCACACTAGACGGGACATGATTTTGGGATCTATGTGTTGCTAGGCACACATCCTATATCAATTCCACCATATAGAATTGATCCTGCATAATTGAAGGAACTGAAGGAGCAGTTGAAGGATTAGCTAGAGAAAAGTTTCATCCGACCGAGTATGTCACCTTGGGCGCGTTGATTCTCTTTGTACGGAAGAAGGATGGGTCATTAAAGATATGTATTAACTATCAGCAGCTCTATAAGGTGATAATCAAGAATAAGTATTCAGTTTCAAGGGTAGATGACTTGTTCGATTAGTTGCAAGGTGCTAGGTATTTCTCCAAGATTGACTTAAGATCGAGGTATCACCAACTAAAGATCAGGGAGCGGGATATTCCAAAAATAGCTTTTAGGACTCGGTATGGGAACTTTGAGTTTTTGGTGATGTCTTTAGGCTAACGAATGCCCCGGAAACTTTCATGGATCTTATGAATTGAATCTTCAAGCATTTCCTTAACTCTTTTGTGATAGTGTTCATTGACACATTCTTGTGTATTCACGGAGTTGAGTGGACCATGCCAACCATCTTATGGCAGTTTTGCAGACTCTATGTTAGCACAAGTTGTATACAATGTTTTCAAAATGTCATTTTTGGCTTGAGTTTGTCCCTTTCTTGGGGCATGTTATCTCCAACGATGGAATCAATGTCGATCCTCAGGATTTAACAGTTGTGAAGAATTGGCCTAGACCTACAAGTCCGATAGAGATTCGCAGTTTCTTGGGGTTAGCTGGATATTAGCAAATATTTGTGGAGGGGTTCTCTTCTCTTGCCTTTAATTGACTAAATTGACGCAGATGACAACTAAATTCTAGTGGTCAGATGCTTGTGAAAAGAGTTTTCAAGGGTTTAAGTCAAGGTTGACTACGACACTGGTGTTAACCCTAACGGAGGGTGTCGATGGGTTTGTTGTGTATTGTGATGCTTCAAGGGATGGACTTGGGTGTGTATTAATGCGACACGACAAGGTGATTTCCTATTCTTCTAGGAAACTCAACAACCATGAGAAGAATTATCCCTTAGAGCTTGCGGCAATGGTGTTTGCATTGAAGATTTGGCATCATTATTTATATGGTGTCCATGAGGACATATTCACAGACCATAAGAGACTTTAATACATCTTCAAGCATAAGGAGTTTAACCTAAGGCAAAGGAGATGGCTTGAGTTACTCAAGGACTATGACATTGATATTCTATATCATTCGGGGAAGGCTAATGTTGTTGCGGATGCTCTTAGCCGGAAACTGATGGGTAGTTTGGATCACTTGGAGGCATACCAAAGGCCGTTAGCCAAGGAAGTTGATCGGTTGGCTAGTTTGGGAGTTCGACTTACGGACTCTAGTGAAGGTAGGGTGATTTTGCAAAATAGGGTTGAATCATAACTCATAGTGGAAGTCAAGGAGAAGCAATATGATGATCCTTTATTGGTGCAATTGAAGTAGGGAATTCATAAACACAAGGCCGTGAATTTTTCTCTTGGCATGAATGATGGTATGTACCAAGGGTGATTGTGTGTTCCGAATGTAGATGGTCTCCGGGAGGCTCACAACTCCAAGTATTCTATGCATCCAACATTTATGAATATATACCATGATCTCAAGGAAGTCTACTGGTGGAATAACCTGAAGAGGGATGTGGCAGACTATGTGGCGAGATGCCCAAACTATCAGCAAGTGAAGGCCGAGCACAAAAAGCCTGGTGGCTTAGCACAAAATATAGAAATTCCAATATGGATGTGGGAGATGATCAACATGGACTTTGTGGTAGGTTTTCCTTGCACACCTCGTAAGTTTGATTTGATTTGGGCGATTGTGTACTGACTAAAAAAATCAACACGCTTCTTGCATATCAAGGCTACCGATAGAGCCGAACACTATGCTCAGTTGTATATCAAGGAAATAGTTAGGGTGTAGGGCACTCTAGTTTCTATCATCTCAGATCGAGGGGCATAGCTCAATGCTAACTTTTGACAGAAGTTTAAGGAAGGTTTGGGTAATCAGGTGAATATTAGTACAACTTTCTATCCACAGACCCACAGGCAAGTAGAGCAGACTATTCAGACGCCTGAGGATATGTTGCATGCTTGTGTTCTTAACTTCAAGGGTAGCTGGGATGATCATTTGCCGCTCATCGAATTTACCTATAACAACAACTATCATGCCACTATTCAAATGGCGCCTTTCGATGGTCTATTCGTAGGATATTTAGGTTTCCCATTGGTTGGTTTGAAGTTGGCGAAGAAGAATTGATAGGGGCATACCTCATGCATCACGATGTGAGAATGTCAAGATCATTAGGATGCGATTTGGGATTAAAGAAAAACTGAGTCAGAGGTATATCGGGCCGTATAGAATCATAATAGGGTTGGTCAAGTGGACGATAATCTTTAGTTACCTCCCGAGATGTCCTTAGTGCACCCAGTGTTCCATGTGTCTATGTTGAAGAACATAGTTGGGGATTCTTCGCTCATCTATCTAGTGGAGGCTATCGAAGTTAATGAAGAACTGAACTCTGGAGATTTTGGTTTCGTCCTTGATAAACAAGTTTGAAAGTTGAGGAATAAAGATATTGCCTCCATGAAACTGTTATGTCGAAACTAAGAAGTTGAAGAGGCCACCTTGGAGGCTGAGGAAGAGATGAAAAGGAAATACCCTCACCTGTTTGTGTAACCATATTGTTGCGTTAATAAGAATGTTAGGAGTTTACTTTCTATGAATTGTACTCAACTTGTATAGTATATGCTAAAAGCCCCTTTTGCTAATATCATACCTAAGATGCTATGGTTGGTGTTGTTTTTATGCTATGATCCATAGTTGTGTTATGAATGTGTTGTTACGAATGGTTTCTAGGGCTCTTCAATAGGTGGATAGGCCCAAATACAGGGAGAAGCTACAGAAATTTTAGAAGCTTTTGGGGGGTTAGTAAATTTGGAACTTCTGGTGTGTGAATGAAGAGTTGAGTCTAATTAGATGTCTATGACAGACTTTGAACCTCATCCGAGGACGAATGATCATAAGTAGAAGGTGTTTTTGTGAGGCCCCACAAAAGTTTTCCAAGAGTTTAAGATTTTGTGTTGCCGAGGTAAGCCATTAGGTTTTGAAGGCTGTAGATAATTTTCAGGGCGAGCGTGCGGTACAGACTTTTTGGGTTGTGCTCTACATTCTGGAGTTGGTAGAAATTTAAAGAAAAATGGAAATTATGTGGTAAATTTCACGACCACATACCGTATAACCATCGCAGATTGAACCAAAAAAGGCTAAATTTTGAGGGCAATTTTACGATCTAATGTGCGACCACAAATTCCTTTACAGACATATTGGTCACATTTTAGCAAGGGAAAATTTCTGAGGAGATTCTGCAGTCTAATATGTGACCATAGAATTGATCCGCGGATTATAGAATCTGCCACAGGCTTGATCAGCCCTACCCAGTTTTGGAGAACCATTTCGCGGTCCACTTCGCAGATCGCATACCTGTTTCGCGGACCCCTCTATGTTCGCAGAGCTAGCTCGGAGGGTTAATTTTTATGAAATTATTCCCGACCCTGTTTTTAGTAAATGGAATCATAAATAATATTGGAAAGCACAAACCGTTATTTTAGAGGAAGGGGAGTATATAAGAGTTTGAGGAAGAAGATTCAACCATTATACTCCTTAATCCTTGCTCAATCATGAAGATTCCAGGAAGTTACTCACTAGGTCTTCAACCAACCGGGTAAGTTCTCGCCCCTAAGATTTCATGCAATGTTTTTAATGGGTTTAAGTTTGGGTTTTATCATTTTGGGGCTTATAGGATGGTGATCAGAAGTCATATGCCTTCTATTCCGAAATTGGGGTGTATGAGAAGAATGTGATGCATGGTTCTTGATTTGTGGGTGTTTCGTTGGGCATGTATGTATCGATGGAGGTGTTATGGAGGTTGTTGAAATATTTTTGGTAGATTTTTGTTTTAAATTGGTCGTAGGGTAAAGGAATTTCACCACTAAAAACATTGTAGTTAAATTTTCACACTTAGTTTTTTGATAAAATGCCAATGATGGAAAACCCTATGAACGCCTCGCTAATAATTGTTCAATTTGATTATATAGCTATAGATTGGAGTTGCTAAGAGTAGTGTATCATTGTAGTAATCCTAAGGAAAGCGCAGTCGAGGTATGTTGGCTAAACCCTTTCCATATAATCGAATTCATTGGATTCCTTATGAATTCCAAGTACGGTTTGACCAAGCTCCTATCATTATTGTGCTAAATCATCATAAATGTTTTGATGCATCAAATATCTACTTACACAAATCAGGTCTCAGTTTCTCATTTATACATATATCATGCCCTCCCTTGGGAAATAGTCCAAGTACCGGTTCATAAATTTAAATGAATACGAACTCAATCCATGGTTCCATTGGAATTACTATGCTCTTATTTGTAAATGTTTCCAATGTGTTTTAAGCCCTTATATTCATGAATTGAAGCTATGATTTTCAGGATGCTTTATAAGTGCCTTTAAATATTTTATAATCCATGTCAAATGAAATAATAAATGTGTGAAGAAAGAAATGTCGCAGTTGTGCCAAGAATGATGATTTGCATGTGTGGCAAAGAGTTCCAATGAAATGAAACAAAGTATTAAAGGATATGAAATTAATATAATTCTTTTACATGATAAATATTTTTGAGAGCATCATTAGGCGACCTAGAAAGACTGGGTTATAAATGCCCAATGCCGAAACTACACGTGCCGATGCAGGAGATGGTTGAGAGATAAGTTCCCGTTATGATATGTTCAGATTATTTCCCATTGATTGGGATGAATGAATAGATAGTAAGGGACTATGTTTACCCACACGTCATTGTGGTGAGACGGCTTAGCCGGTTGAGCGCGGATCAATGTTGTGCCGCACAGATTGTGGTATTGTGTTTCTAGGTCCACCCGCATACATTTGGGTGAGACGACTTAGATGATCAGACTGGGATCAGACTCCATGCCATATGCATGGTGATGTTTCGGTACTATGGATCTCCCAACATAAATTATTAATGCTTATCTAAGGTTTACTTCATTTTAACTTGGCGTTTAAATAAGTATTGACTTTTCTCACTGTTTCCATATTTCTCTCCAATTATGTTGGCATTCCATCCATGAGAGGGTATTTAGCTTTACATACTAGTACTATTCCATATGTACTAAAATTCCTTTTGCTGGAGGTGCTGCATCTTTAATGGATGTAGGTGGTTCCTCAGCAGGTGGCATTGATCCTTGATAGCAGCATACCCTCCACTCAGTGGATTTTGGTGATCCCTGTTCTATTCCGAGGCCCATATGTTGTATAGTCTTCATGTATATTACTTTTGAGGTATAGTCAGGGGCTTGGCACCGACATTTTCATATTGTACGCATGCTCCCTTAGAGGATCCATAGATATGTTGTATGTTGTATTTATATTAAGGTAAGAAACTAGAAATGTTATAGTTGTCAAACATGTTTCTTTTAAACTATGAACTTGTAATATTTTGGAAATTGTAAAAGAAGTTTCTATAAGCAATGAAATTGGTGTTGGACATGTTATTCTCTCATTTGCCAAACTAATGGTATTCATTCTCACATTATTCATGGGTAAGGTTGGGTGGAAGTCATCAAGTATGCTTACTTGGCTAGGATATCTCGGTTGACCGCTGGTTGCGCTCCCAAGGGCTGGGGCATGACAGTTTTAGAGTGTTGATTTGACTTATTTGGGGTAAGTATCTTGCTTAATATTTTTAAGGGAATAAACTTTAGGATATTACATTGTTTGTCTAATTGAAATGTGTGAGAAGTGACACATATGTGAGGTGACGGGCGTATACGTGGGTGTTATGTATGGTTCGTGTCTGTAGTAGTCTTTTGGTCGTACTATGCCTTTATTTGGATACTGTGCATCTTGCTATCATGATCTATACGTTTCTATGACTACATGTACTCCCTGAACCATAGATCATGCATAGGTATTGATTTACTGTTGAGCACGATATTTGTTGTCGTATAGCATATCCGCCTAATTTGAGATGTAGTTGTGCACTCGCACATGCGTACACTTTAGCATGCTACCTTTTTCAGTCCATGAGTATGTGATTTTATATCCATTGTTCAAGCACATGAATTCTTGAATATGCTATTTGTGTGATATGGACTGAATTAGTAGCACGTGAGTGGTCCGTGCGGATCCGAGATATGATAGCACGTGAGTGGTTCGTGCAGTTTTTATATATGGCTCTTGTGTTGTCTGTTCAGCGTGTGGATAAGGATCCATTCCCCTAGGGTTACCCTCTCACGTTTCTCTCTTGATTGTGCACACACATGTTGTGAGAAACCGATGGGTTTCTAGTTGATGTGGGTCTTGGTAAAGTTGATCATTGGTTGGACTTTGCATCTCTTCTATATTTGCAAACTCTTTGGATGCATACATGATCATTTTGCATATCTTCTCTATTTTCTAGCTCCGAAATGTATACATTCCCTTATATATATCTTCTCTATATGCTACCTTACTTGATGAGATAAGACACGATACATATATTCTCTATAAGATAGATTACTCCGCACATCTAGTGTTGAGTGGTGTGCCATCGTCTAGAGTTGAATATGTTTTCATCGATTAGAGTTGATCTTATTCATGTCCTTATATATTTCATGTGTTGACCTTTTATGATATGAGGTATTGTGAGACTATTGACTATTTACACATATTGTTATTTTTCTTGGGCCTTGTGGAAAAATTTGAGTTAAATGGCTCTTAGAATTTCAAGTTTCTTATTGAACTTGGCCGTGCTTTTCCTATTTGTGGTATATGGTGCTATCCGTTTCCCCATGGTTATGCTCATGCGCTTTGCGTGCTTGCTATTGATACGCACGTGTTTAATGCGTATGAGAATTTTGGTAATAGTTATTCCATGTGGACCAGTAAGTTTGGATTGGGTTTCGGACTGCAATTGAGTTATGTTTGGATGTGATCCTTTGTGCTTAATTCGTTTATTTTGTTTTTCCATTGTGGGATGGAATCATTGTAATGTGCGTTGGTGGTTGTATCTGCTGAAATTGTCAGATGGTTCTCTTATTTGGTTATATTTAAGTTGTTGCTTGTTTGGTATGGATTGTATGTGGCTCCAGGCGGCATTTGGTGTGGCCTATTGGTGGAGCATCGTGTACTAGGTGATATGAGGTTATTGTACCTGGAGGTAGAGTAATCAAATTTGGATAGGGTATGTTTTGAGAGGAATGTCATTAGTCAGCTTAGAATTTGGCAATGATTCTTATTGGGCGATAGAGATCCACGACTTGATGATCTCATGGGTGGTTATGAGTTTTTACGTGATTCTTATGGGTGGTTATGAGTTTCTACTTTCATCATTAGCAGTGTTACAAAGGTTTGGAACAATGTCCTATATGATATGAAGTATGTTGCCAACATTGTGTTTAGTAATGACAACTATTGAGGTCAAAAGTTACTGTTATGAGTACATAAATTATGTCGTGCATCGTGTGGTTATACCTTGGAAGCATATTGATGACCGATGAAGCTTGTTGAAGTTATTATAGTGTATTTATGTGAGAATAGGATCGTATAAGGAATTCCGGATGTTGGGAATTGGTTCTAAGGTTTATGGGTTAAGGTTGAAGAAAGAAACTTCAGTCAAGGTTTTGCTAATGGACTTATATGGATAATGATTATGTGGTATCACCCATGGATATGTGTGGGATGAGTTTATTCAGTAACTTGGTGACTTTGGAATTTCTCTTGGCGCGTTCGAGGACGAATGTATGTTTAAGTGGGGGAGAATATAACGACTCGATCGGGTATTTTGAGCGCTAGCATTCTGTTCGGTGGTTTGAGACTTTAAGTAGCTTCATATGAGGTATTATGACTTGGGTGCATGGTTGGTTTTTGTTTTTGAGTGGTTCGATAGTTTTTTGATAGATTGATTCTCACTTTGGAAGCTTTAAGTTGGAAGAGTAGACCAAGGTTTGACTTTTGAGTACACGACTCGAAATCGGGATTTGATGGTTTTAATAGGTTCATATGGTGATTTTGAACTTGGTCATATGGACGAATTTGAGTTCCGATGATCCTAGATGATTTTGAGGTTAATTGCCGAAATTTGGAAGTTTAAAGGTTTGGAGAGTTGATAGGTTTGACCCATAGTTAACTTTGTGGTTACTGATGTCTGTTTGGGATTTAGAGCCTTGTAATAGGTGCATACGGTAATTTATGACTTATGTGTGAAATTTGGGGTCATTCCGAATTGTTTAGATGTGTTTGCCATAAGTTTGGAATTTGGAAATTTGAAATAGTTCATTAAGCTTGAATTGATGTGTGAGTCATGGTTTTGATGTTATTGTGTGATTTTACTCCTCGATTAGTTCATTGTTATGTTTAGGGTTGGGGTTTCGAGGGGTTAGCGTGTGTTTCGAGGTGGTTGCAGACCAATTCTCCCTTGTCTTTGATTGCTAGTTTCTGGTGCTGAGAGTGTTCTTCGCGATTGCATGTGGAGGATTGTGATCACGAAGTGTTCTGGGAGCTAGGCCGAAAGTTCTTTTTAGCGTTCACCTTACTAGAGTTGCGTTCTTGCTCGTTGAGGCTTTAAGGCTACGCGTTGCCGGGAATGTCATTTTCTTGACCTTTGCATTCGCGGTAAGCCCCCACGTTTTTGTAGTTCTGTGAAGCCATGTATCACGATGTCGTTCATGAGGCCACGTTCGCATTGAGTATTTGAGGAAGTTGAAGTTTTGTACTTCACGATCGCAAAGATGATCCCGCGATCACGAAGGGTTTCTCTAGAGAATTCGTATAAGGTCCTATTTTCAGAATCAAAACTCATTTTGCCTTATTTTGAGAGTGGGAACTTAGATTGAGGCGATTTTCACCCACTTGGATTGGTTAAGTATTTTTGACTCAGATTTGATTATTATACATGATTCCATCTTGATTGTGGTATTTAATCGGTGTATCTAAGAGATAAAATTGGGGTCTTTGGCAAAATATTTCTAAACTAAAAAATTGAGATTTGAAGATCTATTTCGAGTCGAATATTAAAGAAATTTGTATGGTTAGACTTGGGTTGTCATAATTTGTGAGTTTTGTCGCATTCCGGGGTGCGTACTTGAGGTGGCTTTTTTGTTGACTATGAGTATTTGATTAAAGATTCGACTTTTATCATTTGGTTTTAATTGCTATGGCATTATTTGATGCTACTGAGTTGTTTTTGGTTAGATTCGAGCCGTTCAGAGGTCAACTTGGGTGGGAAGGCATTTTAGAGTACTGATTTGTCTTGTTTGAGGTAAGTATATTGCCTAATCTTGTTATGAGAATGACCCTTAGGATATAACCTTTTTTGTCTAATTGAAATGTGTGAGAAGCAACACATATGCGAGGTGACGAGCATATATGCGGGTTCTATGTATGATTCGTGTCAGGAGTAGTCTTTAGGCCGTACTATGCCTTGATTTGGATATTGTGCTTCTTGCTATCATTCTTTATATGCTTGTATGACTATGTGAACTCTGTGAATCATACTAGAGATCATGTGTAGGTGTTGATTTACTATTAAGCACGATATTTGTTGTTGTATAGCGTATCCGCCTGATTTGAGTTGTAATTGTGCACTCGCACATGTATACACCTTAGGATGCTTGCTTTCCCTGTCCATAATCGTGTGACTGATATCCATTGCTCATGCACATGAATTCTTGTATATGCTTTCTATGTGATATGGACTGAATTGGTAGCACATGAGTGTTCCGTACAGATCCGTCATATGATAACGTGATTGGTTAGTGTGGTTGTTATGTATGGCACATGATTTGTCCGTGAAACATGTGGGTAAGGATCCATGTCCCTAGGGTAAACCTCTTATGTTTATTTTTTGATGGTGAATATGCATGTGGTGAGAAACTGGCAGATTTCTGATTTATGTGGATCTTGGTAAAGCTGATCATCTGTTGGACTTAGCATATCTTCTCTATTTGCAAACTCCTTGTATGTATATATGATCGTTGTGCATATCTTCTCTATATTCTAGATCCAGAATCTACACATGCCTTTATGCATATCTTCTCTATATGCTCCCTCACTTGATGAGATGAGACCCGTACATATCTTCTCTATATGGAGCCCGTGTCACTTGACTTGTTTAACCATGCATATCTTCTCTATATGAAATTGATGAAGAATTATAATTATGCATATAATCTCTATATGCACTTATTGAAGGATTAATTGCTAGTTCATGCATACCTTTTCTATATGCAATCGCTAAAGGATTATCTGGTATTTCATGCATATCTTCAAATATATGCAACCGTGGAAGAATTATTTGATATTTTACGCATATCTTCTCTATATGCAAGCTTTATGATTTAGTGATATTTGACCCATATCTTCTCTATACGCAGATTTGTTGAACTGGAATAGTATCTGAGCATATCTTCTCTATATGCAATTATTGATATGTTGTTTGTTATCTGAAACTATGACGACCCGATAGGTTGATTTGAGTACTAGCGCCCTTTTCTATGTTCTGAGACCTCCCGGTAGAATTATTTTATGATTTATGACTTTCTTGCGCAGTACGTGTCATTTTCGGGAAAGTTCGTATGTAAAAATTTAAAGAATAAGTAATTTTTTACTTTAGAAACAACTAGAGTTCATTTTGGTATATTGCCTCAAATTGGTGTTTTGATAATTCTGGTAGGTTAGTATGATGTTTTTTGGACTCGTACGCATGTTTTGCTGGGGTCCCGGGTGACCCGAGGGCTTTTTGACACATTATGTAAAAAGTTGAAAAAATGAGTGTTTAAGTTAAAAATCTTGAGTTTTGATGATCTATTGTTGGTATTTTGATGTTATTTTGATGATTAGAGTTAGCGAGCGAGTTTTTATGATATTATTACACTTGTGTGAAAGTCCGGATTGGAGAACGAGGGGCTCAAATGAGTTTCAGACGTGTTTTGGACCGCTGATGCAAAATCTGCTAGTGTTGATCTACAGGTTCACATTGGCAAAGACCAAATGAAAGTTGCGAGCCTCGCATTTGCGATTTTAGGCTCGCAAATGCGATATGTGACTGGGGGTTGTGACCTCCGCTTTTGCAAAGGATCAGTCCCATCTGTGATATGGTGGTTTTCACGTTTGCGGCTTCTGTGCCGCATTTGCGATACTGGGATATTTGTGGGCAACTTCGCATTTGTGAAGCCTTGTTCTCATTTGCGGACTGCCCAGCTTCGCATTTGCGATTGATCCATCACGTTTGTAGTAACTGTAGGCTCAGAGGTTGTTTGCTTTTGCGAATAGTATTTCGCTTTTGCGATTGTCGAAATTGTGAACAGTAGTTCACAATTTCAACATCTGCAACTAGGTAAAATGTGGGGATTTCGGGACGTAGCTCATTTTACACCATTTTCAACCCTAAACTTCATAGAGGCGATTTCTAAAGAGCATTTTGTTTCCAAATTAATTTGTAAGCAACTTTAACTTATTTTAAATCAATTTCATTTACTTTTTCATGAATTTTACATTATATCTATGAATTTAAAAATATAAATTAAGGGTTTTGGGTAGAATTTAGGAATTTTGTAAAATTGTGATTCAGACCTTGAATTGAGATCAAATTTTGAAACAAATCACATATTCGGGCTTGGGGATGAATGGATAATCGAGATTTGGTCCTAATATGGGATTTCAACCATGTGGCCCCGAGTTAACCTTTTCAATTATGATCAAGATTGAACCATTTTCAATCGTGTAGTTTCTAAAGCTTGTTTTGAATTATTTGAATGATATTTTGCTAGATTTGATTGGTTTGGAGGCTTGTTATAAAGGAAAATTCGTGGTTGATTGTTGATTATGTTCCGTAAAGAGGTAATGTCGTGGTTAACCTTCACTTGAGAGAATTAGGACTTGCGTGGTCTATTTTCCACGTGATTTTATGTAAAGGATGACATATATGCATGTGAGGAGTGTATATGCGTTGTTATGGGTTTAAGCATGCGGGGTGGACTAAAATAGGGTTAATGGAGTCCAAGAGATTTGATTTGACAGTATTTCAAATGCATGGTTCTGCCAAGAGGTAGTGGCAGGTGTATGTTCAGGGAAAGCTAGCAGGTTCATTTCCTCTCACATGTGCCCAGTTTTCACAGTTGTTTTTGGAGAAGCTAATTCCCTTCACTTAGAGAGAGGAGTTCTTCAGTCAGTTTGTGTGCCTCCAGCAGAGTAGCATGGTTGTTACTCAGTATGAGACCAGATTTGCGAATTTATGACGCCATGCATCAATCGTGATCCTTACTGAGAGTGAGAAGGTGCAGAGATTCATAGAAGGTCGTTCATATGGAATCAGGCTTCAGATGGCTAGAGAGACCGAGTATTAGATTTCTTTTACCCGGGTAGTGGAGATCGCCAGGGAGACGATATCTGATAAGAAGATCCTTCAGTTTGGAGGATTCAGTGGTGCCTCATCTGGAGGTAGGGGTTCCTTTGGTATAAGCCATCCTATCTGGCCAGTTCCGTCAACTCTGCAAGTCACACATGGTAATTCAGGCGGTCGTAGTGCTTATGGGTCCCGTTTTGAGCACCAGCATTTAGTGCACCTTCATCTCCCATTGGTGCACCATCGATTTATAACTATCATGGTGCTTATTCGAGTCGTCAGGTTTAGTCTCATATTCAACATCCATGCCAGCCAAGATAGTGCTTTGAGTGTGGAGGTACGAGTCTTATCAGGAGCTATTGTCCTAGATTTCATAGCAGTATGCCACAGTAGGGTACTCGTGCCATGATTCCTGTATTGATTTCTCCACCTCCCACTCTGTCAACTAGAAGAGGGGGTTAGGCAACCCGAGGTAGAGGTCAGCTAGTTAGAAATGGAGGCTAGTAAGTGAGAGGTCATCCGAGAGGTAGAGGTCAGGTTGGTGGAGCTCATCCCCGTTGTTATTCATTTCGAGATAGACCTATGGGTGAGTCATCTTATACAATTATTAGATGTCTTATCTCAGTTTGTCATAGATTTTCTTCCGTGTTATCTGATTCGGGTTCTACATAATCTTATATGTCTTCATATTTTGTTTCACATTTGAGTATTCCACGTGATTCTCTTGATGTTCTTATTTCTGTGTCTATACCGGTTTGAGATTCTATTGTAGTTTATCAGGTGTATAGGTCTTATGTTATGACTATTAATGGATTTGATACTGTAGTTGATCTTCTACTGTTTGATATCGCAGAATTTGAGGTTATACTTTGTATAGATTGCTTGTCCAAGTATCAAGCTATTTTGGATTGTCATGCCATGACTGTGACTTTAGCCATGCTAGATTAGTGTAGAGAGGTACTCTCGATCACTCCACTAACAAAAAGGTTTCATATTTTGCCCTTTTTTACTACTTTGACTAGCGCCCGACAAAGGAATGATCTTGTTCCCGTTCCCCCTGGTACCGAGACCCCCGGTAATCTCTTGCAGGGCGCACATGAAGGCCCGACATATGGTTGAGAGATGTATTTTGATTATATCCGTGATTCTAGTGCGGAGGTGTCTTTTATGGATTCGGTACAAGTTGTGAGTGAGTTTCCTCAGGTATTTCCTATAGATTTTTCGGGTATGCTACCTGATAGGGATATCAAATTTTTCATTGATTTGGTTCCAGGAACTCAACTTATTTCTATTCGATCGTACTGTATGGCTCTAGCTGAGTTGAAAGAACAGAAGGATCAGTTGCAAGATTTGCTTGATAAAGGATTCATCCTACTGAGTGTTTCACCTTGGGGTGTTCAGATGTTGTTTGTCAAGAAAAATATGGATCAATGAGGATGTGCATAGATTATCAGCAGTTAAACAAGGCCACTATCAAGAACAAGTAGCCGTTGTCGAGGATTGATGATTTATATGACCAGATTTAGGGTGCCAAGGTGTTTTCCAAGATTGATTTGAGATCTAGGCACCATTAGGTGAAGAGTAGGGCATCAAATGTTCCTATGATAGCTTTTGAAACTCGTTATGGTCATTACGAGTTCTTGGTGATGTCGTTTGATTTGATTAATGCTCCAGCGGACTTCAAAGATATGGTGAACCGAGTGTTCAAGCCTTATTTGTATTCATTCGTGATTGTCTTCGTTGTTGATATTCTGGTTTTGTCTCGCAGTAGAGAGGAACATGAGCAGCACCTACTGATTGTGCTTTATACTTTAGAAGATCGTTAGTTAGATGCCAAGTTTTTTAAGTGCTATTTATGGTTAGACTCGGTTGCTTTTTTGGGTCATGTTGTGTGTTCCAGAGGTATCAAGGTGGATCTTAAGAAGATGGAGGCAGTTCAAAATTGGCCTAGACCTGCATTAGCTAGTGAGATTCAGAGCTTCTTGGGTTGGGCGGGTTACTACCGCCGGTTCATGGAGGGGCTTTCATCTATCGCAGCCCCATTGACCAAGTTGACCCAGAAGGGTCCTCTTTTCAGGTGGTCCGATGAGTGTGAGGCGAGCTTTCATAAGCTCAAGACTGCCTTGACTACAACCCCAGTGTTGGTGTTGCCAATAGGTTCGGTATCTTACACTATGCATTATGATGCATTGCATATTGGACTTGGCACGGTATTGATGTTGAATGGTATTGTAATTGCCTATGCGTCTTTTCAGTTGAAGGTTCATGAGAAAAATTATCTTCTGCATGATTTGGAGTTTGAAGCCATTATTCACTCGCTCAAGATTTGGAGGCACTATCTATATGGCGTACCATGTGAGGTATATACTGACCATCAGAATCTCCAACATCTATTCAATAACAAGGATGTTAATTTACGGGAGCGGAGATTGTTAGAGTTACTAAAGAACTATAATATCACCATATAATATCATCTAGGGAAGGCCAATGTGGTGGACGATGGCTTGCATAGGAAGGAAAAGAGCATGGGCAGTTTGCATTTTTATCGACACTAGAGAGGCCATTAGCCATGGACATTCAGGCTTTGGCCAATCGGTTTGTGAGGTTGGATGTTTCGGAGAATAGCCGGGTTCTTGCTTGTGTTGTGGCATAGTCATCGTTGTTGTAGCGTATCAATGCTAGCCAGTTTAATGATCCTCACTTGTTGGTGTTGAAAGACACAGGGTGCAGCGGGTTGGTGCTAAGGAGGTTGTGATTGGAGATGATGATGTTATGCGGCTTCAGGGCCGTATTTGTGTTCTGAATGTTGATCAATTGAGAGTGTTGATCCTTAAAGAGGCTCACAGTTCACCATATTCCATTCACGTAGGTGTCACGCAAACGTACTGTGACTTGAAGCAGCACTATTGGTGGCTGAAGATGAAGAAAGATATTGTTTGTCATGTCTCTCAGTGTTTGAATTGTCAACATGTGAAGTATGAACATCAGCGGCCAAGTGGGTTTACTCAGAGATTTGAGATACCAGAGTGGAAATGGGAGCGCATCACTATGGACTTTGTGGTATGCTTACCACAGACCTTGAGGAAATATGACTCGGTTTGGTTATTGTGGACCAGTTGACTAAGTCTGCACATTTCATTCCGGTAAGGACATCCTATTCTTTAGAGTGGTTGGCTCACATTTACACTCGAGAGATTATCCGCCTGCACAGTGTGCACATTTCCATCATTCACAACTCGGGCACGCAGTTCACTTCATATTTTTGAGGAGCCGTGTAGCGTGAGTTGGTCACGAAGGTCGAGCTGAGTACTTCATTTTATCCTCAAACAGACGAGCAGTTTGAGCATACTATTCAGATTTTGGAAGACATATTGCGAGCACGCTCTATGGATTTTGGGGGTTCAGTGGGACAAGTTCTTACCTGTAGTAGAGTTCGCCTAAAAAAATAGTTATCAGTCGAGCATCCATATGGCTCTATACGAGGCCTTGTATGGGAGGCGATGTCATTCGCCTGTTGGTTGGTTTGGGCCCAGCGAGTCTAGATTGTTGGGCACTGATTTGGTTCGTGATGCATTGGAAAAGGTTAAGATGATTCAGTAGCGAATTCGTATAGCTTAGTCTAGACAAAAAAGTTATACATACTGAAAGGTTGGCTTACATAGAAGGCGAGAAGGTTCTTCTTCCAGCGTCGCCTATGAAAGGCGTGATGAGACTTGGGAAGAAGGGAAAGTTGAACCCGAGATTTGTTGGCCCATTTGAGATTTTAGAGAGAGTTGGGGAGGTTGCTTTAGGCTTGCATTACCTCCTAGTACATCCGATATTTCACGTTTCCATGCTTCGGAAGTACAATGAGGATAGTTCACATGTTTTAGAATTCAAAAACGGTGTAGCTTGACGAGAATTTAACTTATGAGGAAGTGCCAGTGGCTATTCTAGACAGGCAAGTTCGAAAGTTAAGATCTAAGAATTTTCCTTCTACTAAAGTGCATTGGAGGGGTCAGCCGATTGAGAAGGGTACGTGGGAGTCTATGTCCGATATGAGGAATGTTGCACCCTATTTTACACGAGTTAAAACATAATTAAACTTATGCTACTCTACAACGTCAATTAGAGTTTAGAGCCGCCACCCTATATTTAAGGTACACCAGGACACCTGTATTACACTATGTAATGTACATTTTGATTATGGTATGTGATAAGTGGTGATTTTACCACTCATTCTAGTATTTTTTCTTTAGATTTTGTGTCCTTTAATTATAATATGAGATCGCTTATGGTGTGTATTGTTAGATATTCAGGTAAATGATGTCATGAAGAGAATTGAATTCAATTGAAGTGGAATTTAGCAAAAAAGAGTTGAAACAATGCAAAATTCTTCATTTATTCCGCACCTACGGATTACTGGTCGCTTTTGCGACCTCGCATCTGCGAGGCAATGGCCGCATTTGCGGAAGAAGGCCTGGAAGGCAGGAATCGCATCTGCGATCTGATCAACGCATTTGCGAAAGCGAACCTGCGCTTAAAGTCCGCATTTGTGGTCGCGCATCTGTTCATGTAAGTCCGTTTCTGCAAAAATAGTGCTTCTCATCAATTGCTGCTTCTATGTTAGGCTATCCGCATATGCGGAACCACACCTGTGTGGATCCTTCTTTGTCATATCTTTTAGCTTATTTTCAGTCCTTAGACTAGAGAGAACAAGTTTGGAAGCTAGGATTCTTGCACACACACTTGGGTCTTGAAGATTTGAAGCTTTTGGTTGAGAAGTTCTTACTCATTTATGCTTCATTCCTTGCTTTGTATTGAATATTTAAATGTGTAGTATTTTTTCCAACACTTGAATCTTGTTTATGGGAATATTCATGTTTAAAGTGTGGATTAAATATCTTGTTGTGCTTATGTATTAAACGATTTTTATTTATTATGAAGTGAGTTATTGTTTCTTTACTTATGTTTGTTCTTTAATGTTTCCAAAGGGGTTAGATAACCCTAGGAATTGCCCATTAACTCCGAATTAATTTTGGAAAAGATTATTTGGGGTTGGGAAAGATTAATTAACAAGAACTTGAGGTTTTAACCATTATTTTATAGATTCTACCTAGAGATAGGATTGAACTACTTGTAGCCATATTCAGGTGTGCTTAATCTCTTAATTATTTTAGGGATAATTAAATTAGAAAGTCTTGTTAGTCTTCGGAAGAAGCTAATATAGAATTGTTACCCGAGGCTAATTAACATAAACTCGCTCATATTTGTAAAATCGTGAAATACATTGGATCGTTACTTGAGTGTAATTCCTGATGCATCCCTACTTGTAGTCATTGATTATTTTACTTGCTTTTTAGGTTAGTTTAAATTTTCCCATTTAGCTATAATATTTTCACAATCAAATTCTAAGGGTTTGAGATTGCAAAATAAGTGATAATTCTCTTACATGCCTAATCGCCTACATATTGTTCTCTGTGGGATTTGACCCCGACTCTAGTTGGGTAAATTATATTGCATGCGACCGTGTCCATTTACTTTTTAGTAGTGTATTTGGACGTCATCAAAATTGGCGTTGTTGCCGGGGAACAATTTGGCGTATTTAGCTTGTTTGAGAAGTATGCGTAAGTGCTTTGGTCCAAACTTGTGAATATTTGTGTAATTAATTTCTTATCTTTGTTGATCTTCTTATTTGTTTTCTTATTTATTTTCTTAGTTTTAAAAACTGGCATCATATAATAAAAATTGGTCGGATGGTAGTTGTTCATACTTTGATGACCTTTGTCCTTGTTGTGGAGGACCACACTTGTGGAAAAATCGTTTAAATTCTCCCGGGGGCGGATTGTGCGCACAATCTCAAACCCATGAGTGGAGTATTTGTGATAAGTGTGGTCGTCAAAATGGTCATTGAGATAATTGTGCTTATTTGTCCTTCCCTTCTCTTCCCCAATCCCTCGCTATGATGAGTCTACTTTTTGTGATGAAAGTTATAGGGATGTGGAATTGGAAGAAATTGAGCATGGTCAAAATGGAGAGTTCAAGCTCGTGTTAGAATGCCTACTTGAATGAGGAAACAAAGGGCAAAATGTCTTGGAGGAGCTTTTGGAAAATAGCCTCCAAAATGATTTGGTGCTTGAAAGGTTAAACTTACAAATGGGAGAAATGCTTGAAGCTTTAGAGGTCCAAAAAGCCTCGGAAGTGAATGATAGCCAAGAACCTTCCTTAGGTGTGGACGCCGAAAATCCTTCCTTGGCACTTGATCAAAACCAAGAAGAACTCTCAAATGCTAAAAATGAGAGGATGATGCTCATGTTAGATGCCATTCTTGAAAATTAGGAGAAGTAAAGCTTGACACTCGAGGACTTAAAAAAACACTACATCGAAATAATGATACTATCCGCACTTTGGAATATCAAATGAAATCATTGATTGAGGCTCATTATGCCTATCAATTTGAAAGTATGGAAAGAGGTCAAGAAGAGTCCAACTCCGAGGAAGAAAGTGAGCTTTATTTTGAGGAATCAAGAATTGAATATCTGCCAACTGACTCCATGAGTGGTAGTGATGCCAAGAAAAATATGGAACTAGAGTCAATCGGTGTAATTGAAAATATGGTTGAGATTGACTCGAGTCCGCAGGAAAAAGAGGATGTCAAAATCCGAGAAGAATTGCAATTTGGAGGTTTGATGTCACATTCCAAGCATTTTTCAATATTGGAGTTGTTTGGTGATATGGGAATTGAACTATACGAGTCAGTGAGAGATTGAGAGGAGGAAAGGCAAAGGCCATACACCTTACAATTTGAGGGAACAAGAAGGCAAAATGACATTACTCACATGAAAGCCAAGAAATGCAAAATGAAGAAATTAAAGTTTGTCTTGATCATCAACTTACCACCCCCCCGCCGCTCGTGGTCACAAGCTTGATTCCAAGTTAGGTGACCAATTCATATCGTCCAAGTAGCGAGAAAAGTGGTAAAGTTGATCCTCGTCGTGCCACGACGTTAAATGCGGCGCTTGATGGGAGGCAACCCATCGTTTTCAAAATTTGTAGTCATTTTTGAAATTTTCTTTATTAGAATAGCTTAATAGATTATTTTTGACTAATCTACCAAGTTTCAGATTTTTTGGAGTTGGATTGAGGAGTTTGAGGTGTTGGAGTGCATAAAAACAGTGACTGAAAAAAATCTATGCACAATCATCTGGTGTAACCGCATCTGTGGAACATTTACCGCAGATGCGTCCTTGCAGAAGCGCCCAAAGAAGCACAGAAGCGGTTAATATTCCAGAAGCGGTTTAGTAGCCGCAGAAGCGCTCCCACAGAAGCACTACAGTAGCCGTAGAAGCGATCAAATGGGTAAATGTTAAAACCCTTCATCATGTGAGACTCTAGTTTTCCCCAATTCTCACAACTCCCTCCCCTCTCTCACGCTACTGACGTTCACCAACTGCTCACACACAAGACACACATGTATGGTTCTTAGTCCCCTCATCCACTTCTCTCTTCTACTTCTCTCTTCTTCTTCTTCTTCTTCTTCTTCATCTCGTCTCTTCTACAGTCCAGTTTTCATTTTTTTTTAAAATTTTATTATCACTATTAGTTTTAGGAGTGAGGGAAATTGGTTGAGAGTGTTCTTGTGTGTTTTATGGTGATTAAAACACTTCAGGGGAAGTGCTAAGTACCCAATTTGTGTAAAAAAGCATAATTTCTCACTGCTTGCAATGTGTTCAACGAATTGTCCAAGAGAAAATTGTGTGCTAAGTACCAAAAAATTAGTCTTAATAGAGTTGTAGGTTCAGGTAGTGCACTAATTTAGTATTCTTGAGTACAAACTATATGGTAAAATCATGCTTAGAAGTGAAAAGAGTCGAAAAAAGTTCTGGGCTTTTGAACCCTCTGATAAACATCGCAGAAGAAAAAAAAGTGTTGCAAATGCGGCCTCGCACCTGCGTTGAAAGATCCACCTGTATGATTTCTTGTGAGATGGTCAAAGCCGTAGAAGAGAAAAGAAACCCGCGGAAGTGGGACCGCACCTGCGACGGTTTCTCCGCAGATGCAGAAACTAGGCAGAATTTACAATTCCAGTAGCTTTGCAATTGGAGCTTCCGGGGTCCGTTCGACTCGATTCATTGGCCTAATTGCTTTTTTTTGAATTGCCTAACATGATTCTACTGCCCGGTTAATGTTATTTTGATTTTTTTGAAGGTACTTTGCGCTAAAATGGACCTGAACATGAACAACAATGCTCCGCTTGATCATGAAATTGAGGAGGAGGTTGTGGAGGAACAATTTGACCAGTCACGCTTCATGTCTACCTATTTTCACCGTTGGTATTATGAACACCTCCTCACAAAAAATATAGTGCTTGAAAAGGGGATCACCGAGGAGAAATTATCCGAGTTACTCCCCGAATTCTATGGCCGTCTACAAACCTCCGGCTGGTCGTGCTTCATTCCTACTCCGTGCAAAGCCAATGAGGAGTAGGTTCGTGAATTTCATGCTAATCTTAAGCGTAAAATTTTTGCTGAATCACAATTCACAACTCACCATTAGGGGCAAAATAGTGAGGTTTGTGACTGAGCATTTAATGACATACTCGGGATTCCTGACCATCCACTTGAGCCAGTGCGAGAAAAGGATCATTGCATCAACGGAGAATGGCTTGTTTCTAAACTCTATCCTGCAAGCATGAGAGCAAAATCGGCCAACAAGAAAAGGGTTTTGCATTTGATCGACTTCACAGCTGAAGCTAGAATATGGCTCTACATCCTCTGTAACAAGGTATCACCCTGTGGAGATGTTTCAGATGTCTTATACACCAGACCCTTGATTATTGCATGCCTTCTAGACGGTATTCCTGTGAATGTCAGCCCTTATATCCTGCGGGAGATGAGAGAGTACTTGCAAGATGACAACCTAGGGTTGATGTTTCCTTCACTTATCACAAAGTTGTGTAGGAGGGCAGAGGTTGAGGTGCGCAGCACCGATCATTGGTTGTCGTCCAACAAACCCTTTCATCCATTGAGAGTAACGGGCGAGGGTAGTCCAGTCAAGAGCAAGAAGATGAAAGTCACCACTGTTGGCGGACTAGAGTCATCCTTAGGGGAAGAAGTGCCTGAGGGAACATTTGGGATGTTGAGCTTGCAGCTTGGCGTCATCCATGACTTAGTGTCACAGCTCCCCAGTGGACCCTCACACCCCCAGCCTGGGCCCGATTACTTTACCAAGGAAGATATGAAGACCTACTTAGATGCACAGAAAAAGCAGGCAGAGTCTCATGAGAAGATAGCAGCATCTATTGGTAGAGTCGAGGCAGCCTATGGCAACTTGGACAAGGAACATGTAGATATTCAATCGGACTTCGAAAAGGAGAAAGCGAGAAACAAGAAGGGCAAGTTTATGATCAAAAGGTGGAGGGGAATCATAGCCATCTTCAAATAGGGGGCAACCGAAGAGAAAGATACCTGTTGTTGATGCCGAGGATAGCGAGGAGTACCCTTTCATGTCAAGTGTTGTTGATGATGATGCTGATGATACTGATGATGATGAGGCTGATAGTTCTCCGCAGCAGTGATTAGCCTTTCTCCCGTAGTCTGCTAGTCTGATGCAGACCTCAGGGAGACCCTCAAAATAATCTTATTTTATTTTGATATTGTACAGTGAGGACACTGCAATGTTTTTAGTTGGGGGTGGCTTTAGGGAATATATTTTATTCGTACATTGATGCTATATATGTGCCCTTGCCGGGATTGTTTATCATTGCTTATCATGTGCTCTTGCCGAGTGTAGTTGTGATTGGTTTTATATTTGAAGGTTAGTCACTTTTGTTATTCTATTTTATTTTTCTTTCTTTACTTTTTTTTTTAGTAGTTTTTAGTTTATGTTATTTTTGTTCATTTAGTTTTAGTTGCTTTTGTTATTTTAGTTTCTTTAAATAGTTTTTGTTATTTTATTTTTATTGCTTTAGTGTTTATTTTATCTTCTTTAGTAGTTTTAGTTAATATTTTAATTTATTAGTAGTATTTCCTTGGGTTTTCTTTATGCTACGGTTCTTTTTCGAGGAACATTTTTGTGTTGAACCGGGTGACTTTTCCCTATGATGGATGGCGTGATGACTTTCTTAAGGGAATTAGTCTTGTTTTGTTATGTGGAGTCTTTTGGATTATTTGGTACTAACAAAAGTAGTCTCTTGTATGTGAAGTGTGAATTAAGAATACCCCTCCAAATTTTGGTTTTAAATTGGAAAAGTAAGTTTCATGGGGAAGAATAATTTTTGTGACAACGTTTTGGCTCATTTGGTGACTCTTTGCCCACTAGTTGGCACGATATTTCTCTAAATGCTCTTATTAAGAAGTGAAATTGATTCGTCTTGATTATTTCATGTACCATGTGTGTTAGTTTTGGTTTTAAATAATTCTTGTGTTTACTTCTATCATCTAGAACTTGTCCGGTTGGTCTTTCAATGCTAATGTTAATTATGTTTTGTTGGAGGGATGACCTTATGAATTCTTAATGATCTTCGAAAAAAGTCTCTTTAACCTTTCAATACTACCATTGCATAAATATTATCATTACAAAGAACCCGTCCCTCCTTGAATATTGAGAATGAGGCTAAAAGCCTAAGTTGGGGGTGTTGATGTCAAGTTGGAAATTGGTAAGTTTGTGCATTGAGCTTAGAAACATATACCTCAAAGTTGTTTATATGAAGTTACTCAAGCTCCAAAAGAAAATAGTTGTATATATAAAAAAACAAAAGACAAAAATATGTATATATATAAATATGGAGTATAGAGAAAATTAGAGAGGTACTTTAAGGTGGTTCTATGTTGGTAACTAGATGCCTATAAGGGCTATGTGATTTAAAAAGAAGCAAAGTGCAAAAAGAAAGATAAATGTGAGTAATATTCAAGGAGGATGTAGTCAATTGTACCAAATGCTTATCCGACCATTCCCTAAACCTATATTATAAGCTTAAAAAGTCCTTATGGGATCTCCAACCGAATGTTCTTGAATAGGTAGAAAACTAAAATAAGGGCAAGCTTATGGTATGATATTTTGTAACACTTGAAATTCTTTGTTGAGAGTGAGACTCTTTGTGCATTTGTCCGTTGTGTTGTTATTGTAAATATGGTGATATTGGGACCTTATTTCTAGTGAGGGCACATGAATTAGGATGGATTGGTGACATTGATATATCCCAAAATGAGTAAATTGAGCATATGTAGTAGACTAGTGTTTTTAAGTCACTTCTTGAGGCTTTTTGTTGTCACTTGATTATTTTGAAACTCCTTTTCATTTCTTGAAAGTGTTTTTAAATGAGGGAATTATTTGGTTAAGATTCACGTGCTTGAGCCTAATTATTAGTACCAACCAAATCCATAAGTATGGTGCTTAATTGGAGAATGTGATTTGTAAATGATAGCAATACTACTTGTGCTTTAAATGGTAGAACCTCATTGAATTGTTTGTTTTGATTTGCTTGAGGACTAGCAAAAGCTTTAAGTTGGGGGTGTCGATGAGTGGTGATTTTACCACTCATTCTAGTCTCTTTTCTTTAGATTTTGTGTCCTTTAATTATAATATGAGGTCGTTTATGGTGTGTATTGCTAGATTTTCAGGTAAATGATGCCATGAAGAGAGTTGAATTCAATTGAAGTGAAATTTAGCAAAAGAGAGTTGAAACAATGCAAAATTATTCAGTGATTCTGCATATGCACAATACTGGCCGCTTTTGCGACCTCGCATCTGCGAGGAAATAGCCGCATTTGCGGAAGAAATCCTGGAAAGCAGGAATCGCATCTGCGATCTGATCAACGCATCTGAGGAAGCACACCTACACTTGAAGTCCGCATCTGTGGTCGCACATCTGAGCGTGTAAGTCCACTTCTATGCAACCAGTGCTTCTCATCAATTGCCACTTCTACGTTAGGCTATCTGCATATGCAGAACCGCACCTGCATGGATCTTTCCACAGGTGCGGTCAACGGGCTTCAGACCTCGGCAGGCTTGGAAATTCACATCTCCTCAATTCCAAACCCACAAATACACGACCTAGCTGATCTTTGGCATATCTTTGGTTTATTTTCAGTCCTTCGACTAAAGAGAACGAGTTTTAGAAGCTAGGGTTCTTGCACACACACTTGGGTCTTGAAGATTTGAAGATTTTGGTTGAGAAGGTCTTACTCATTTATGTTTCATTTTCTTGCTTTGTATTGAATATTTAAGTGTGTAGTATTTTTTCCAACACTTGAATCTAACCCTAGGACTCGCCCATTAACTTCGAATTAATTTTGGGAAAGATTATTTGGGGTTGGGTAAGATTGATTAACAAGAACTTGAGGCTTTAACCCTTATTTTATAGATTCTACCTAGGAATAGGATTGAACTACTTGTAGCAATATTCGGATGTGCTTAATCTCTTAATTATTTTAGGGATAATTCAATTAGAAAGTCTTGTTAGTCTTCGGAAGAAGCTAATATAGAATTATTACCCGAGGCTAATTAACATAAACTCGCTCATATTTGTAAAATCGTGAAATACATTGGATCGTTACTTGAGTGTAATTCCCGATGCATCCATACTTGTAGTCATTGATCATTTTACTTGCTTCCTGGTTAGTTTACATTTTTGTATTTAGTTATAATATTTTCACAATCAAATTCTAAGTGTGTTGCATTGCATAATAAGTGATAATTCTCTTACACGCCTAATCGCCTACATATTGTTCTCTGTGGGATTCGACCCCGACTCATAGTTAGGTAAATTATATTGCATGCGACCGTGCCCATTGACTTTTTAGTAGTGGGTTTGGACATCATAAATCTGCAAAAATATTGAGATTCTAGGTAAGGGTTCAAATTATCTCAAGGGAAAGGGTTAGGCATCCCTCAAGATCCACAAAATGTGGTTCTCGGTAGAACTCGATCAAATAAAGGAGGGATTAAGTAAAGAATGATTGATTTGATCTATACAAGGATTGGTAAAAGTAGTTTTAATGAACGATTGAACATGAGTGTCACATGGTAAAATATAATCATTTATGGATAATAGAATTTGTACAAAAGATGTGAATAAATTATACAAGAAAATTTAAGTAAGAGTGAAGCCTACTTTGGAGGGGTTACCTTAGACCATAGGCAACAAATACTGAAGTATTTGGGCCTCTCTGCTGGCGAATTTCTCTTCAAATACCTTGGTGTGTCACTGTTTACCAAGAAGATCATTGTTCTTCAGTGGAAACCTCTCATTGAAAAAATGACTGCCAAAATTACTTCTCGGACTGCTAAGACTTTGTCTTATGCTGGGAGGATTCAATTAGTGCAAAGTGTTTTGTTTGGCATACAAGCTTTCTAGGAAAAATTGTTTGTAAAACCTACAAAAGTGATCAAGCTTATTGAAGGATGGTGTAGGTCCTACACATAGTGGGGGGTTAATGAAGTTACAAAGAAAGCATTGGTTTCTATGGGTAAAGTCTGCATACTCAAAGTTGGGGGTGGACTTAACCTTACTAACCTGAAGCTTTGGAACAACGCAACAATAGCAAAGACTTGCTGGGACTTAGCACACAAGCAAGACAAGTTGTGGATTCGATGGATACAC
This sequence comes from Nicotiana knightiana, assembly GCA_005239525.1. Taxonomy (NCBI): domain Eukaryota; kingdom Viridiplantae; phylum Streptophyta; class Magnoliopsida; order Solanales; family Solanaceae; genus Nicotiana; species Nicotiana knightiana. The sequence goes on along the minus strand of ML405525.1, from coordinate 91,298 downwards.
ATATATTATATCAAAGGGCAGCAAATCACTAACATGTCAATACCACAACAAGCTTGCTGGATAGTGAAGAAAGTTATGGAGGCTAAAGAAGTACTGAAGAACAGACACTTTGAACAGCCACACAAAAGAAGTTTGATCAAACAAATCTACCTATATTTTCTTGGTGATTATAGTCGAGTGGAATGGAAGAGCTTAATTTTCAACAATGCAGCACAATCAAAAGCAAGATTCACAATATGGCTAATGNAAGGGGGGGGGGGGGGGTATTGTTGTAGATACTCAATGTGTGCTCTGCAGAATGCAAGAGGAAACAAGAACATTTGTTTATGCAGTGTGAATACACAAAGAATATCTGGAATAAGTTATTTCAATGGCTACAGATACAGTACTTGGGAGCTCTAGATTGGTAGCAGTTCACACAATTGTCAATCAAATGCTCTAGAGGGAAATCCCAACAGGCACAGGTGTTCAAAATTGTGTATGCAAAAGCAGTTCATCAAATATGGATTGAAAGGAACCTTTGAATCTTTGAACAAAATAATAGAGTGTGGGAGCATATTGAGAAGGAAATTTCCTATGTTTGTAGTGTTCGAGTAACACCTAGGAACATGTATTTCATGCATAGCATGTGTTTCCAGGGAGTATAGTATCCTTTTTTTCATGAGATTTGATAGCACGTTGTGTTAGCTTTGCTATGATTTGTAATTAATTCTTGGTGATTAATAAAATAAGTTAGTTACCAAAAAACAAGCATTTACAAATCAAATAAATGAATTTCAATTAAAAATATTAAACTTGAAAGAACTTGATTTATATCCAACGATTAAATATATAAGTGAAATGCTAATGTCACGACCCAATTCTCCCTCAGTAAGACGTCGTGACGGCACCTAATCTCTACGACTAGGTAAGCCTAACAATTGCAGAATATCGAAAATAAAATCAGTATTTAACAACCAAACTTCAATAGATAATACAAGTAAACCAGCACTTGAGTATAACAATATTCCCAAAACCTAGTAGTCCCGAGTCACAAGCTCTAAGAATTTGTCAAACTGTTTCTATACATCATTATCTAGAAGAAATAAAGGAGGAAACAACATGTCACGACCCAAATTCTCAATCCACGGGATCGTGATGGTGTCTAACACAATACTTGCTAGGCAAGCCAATGTTAGAAATTTAATTAACCATTTCCTCTTAAAATTTACCTATACATAACAGAACAATTTTAAAGATAAACTGAATCTAACATTTTCCAATAAGTAACTCCATGAATAATAATAATAACCGAATAAATAAGCTGAACCTCGAACTAAATATATATAATGAAAAGCCTACCCAGGGTCTGGTGTCACAATTCACGAACTACTAAGAATACTACAAATAATGGGATGAAAGAAGTATATATGTCTATTTCGAATGAAATAAAACATCAACTAAATAGTGTAGAGAAGACTCCAGGAGTCTGCGAATGCCAGCAGATCTACCTCTTGTCTCCAATGAAAAAGCGCAGCTGCTAAAATCTCCTAACTCTGGCTAGTACCTGGATCTGCACAAAAGAGTGCAGAGTGTAGTATCAGTACAACCGACCCCATGTACTGAGTAAGTGTCGAGCCTAACCTCAACGAAGTAGTGATGAGGCTACAGCGGGGAATTAATAATATATAATAAATCAAGGAAATAACAATAATACTAAATAACCAATAAATTGCAACAGTAAATAAAAATAACTCGGATAATTCTTTTCAGATCTCAGCTATAATCAACTCCTCAAATTTCCAAGTTCCAATTTAAATCACAATACAAATCAAAGTATAAAAACCTTTTTAATAAAACTGGAGTTTTCCAAATCCTTATTTTTGAAAATCAGTAAAACATAATATTCTCCCTTTTCGCTCCTTGTTGCGGCGCACAGTCCGCTCTCACCTGTCCACCCTTATTGCTCCTCCCTATATATATCACCCTTATTTCTCCTGTTGCGGCGTGCAACCCGATCCCACCTGTCCATCCTTATCAGTCCTTGTTGTGGCATGCAACCCGCTCCCACCAGACATATCATGTCAGTTTATTTACGAAAACTTTCACAATACAGGACAAACCTTTCACAACATTTTTGTATCAATAATTGTAAACAGAAGCTGTAAAACTCATAAACTTCATCAATTATCATTTCACAACGAAACTAACCGGAAATTATATACATATCGTAACACTAACATGCACCTCAATCATTATGTAACATAACTAAACCAAGAGAACAATCAACACTTCCAAAATACTCGAAACAATACTTAACAATAAGTTAATGAATCCAAATAGACATATAAACATCAATGATCCTGAAACAATTAAGCGTGGAAGCAAATAATTGGAAACAGGGAAAGGATCATATTTAACAGACAATTTGGTGGTGCATAGATACCCGTCACCTCACCTATACACCACACATATGTGAATTCACATAGCATTTAAGTTGGGCATTCCTATTCCCTCAAGTCAAGGTTAAACCAAACACTTACCTCAAATTCGCAGGCCACTCACTGCTCAATTACCGCTTTTCCTTTCGAATTTGCCTCTAACCCGCTCGAATCTAATCGTAATTAGTTTAATATCATTAATTTATGCTAAAGGAACTAACTTTACTCAAAAATCATTAGTTTCCTAAGTTTTTTTTTTAAAGTAATTGAAAACCCGGCCCCGGGTCTGCTTGGTCCAAACTCGGGGTTCGGACCAAATTTTGTTTACCCATTCACCCCCAAGCCCGAATATGCAATTATTTTCGAAATCCGACCCCAATTCAAGGTCAAAATTCTCCAATTCTACCCAAACCCCCAATTTCTACCATGAAAATTCTTGATTTTTGATTGAAAAGTGATGGAAAATATTGGGTAATTGAAAGAGAAGAGTTTAGAATTTTTTACCAACACTTTGGGGATGAATTTTTGCGAAGAAAATCGCCTCTAGGTCTTTGTAGTTCGAAAAATATGAAGAAAGAGGTTCTGCCCATTTTAAATCTGATTTTATATGACTGAATAGGCCTTCATCGCGTTCGCGATGGGCCCGTCGCGTTCGCGTAGGGTCAAGCCCAAATGGCCTTCGTGTTTGTGGTGACTTGGCCGCGTTCGCATAGAGGAAAACAGGTCCCCCTCCCTAGGCCCAGTTAACTCTTCGCGTTCGCGATGGCCTGGTCGCGTTCGCGAAGGGTTTCCCCCCAGTGCTTCGTGTTCGTGTCCAAGTCCACGCGTTCACATAGAAGAAAAATGACCACACTGCAATTCTACTCTACACGTTTGCGAGTGGTGTAACGCGAACGCGAAGAACAACTCGACTGTGCATCAAAAACAGAAAAAATAGAAACTTTACATGTTGAAAATATCCCGTAGCCTATCCAAATCTCACCCCGAGCCCTCGGGGCTCTAAACTAAACATGCACGCAAGTCTAAAAATATCATACAGACTTGCTCGTGTGATCAAATCATGAAAATAACATCTAAAACTATGAATTTAACCTCAAAACTCATCATTTTTCTCAAGAACACTTAACTTTCACTATTTCTCAACCGGACGTCCGAATCACGTCAAATAAATTTCGATTCTTACCAAATTTCACAGATAGGACTTAAATATCATAACAAACTTGTATCGAGCTCTGGAACCAAAATACGGGCCCGATACCAACGGTTTCAAACGTTAATTCATTTCTTTTCATTGAAAATCTAGCAAAACAATTTTCTTTAAAAATTGATTTCTAAAGCTAGGGACCTCGGAATTCAATTTCGGGCATACGCCCAAGTCCCATATTTTACTGCGGACCTCCCGAAATTGTCGTAACACAGATCCGAGTCCGTTTACTCAAAATGTTGAACAAAGTCAACTAAAACCAAATTTTAAATTTCAAATATTATTATTTCTCATATTTTCACATAAAAGCTTTCCGGTTTCACGCCTGGACTGCGCACGCAAATCAAGGTAAATAAAATAAATCTTTTTAAGGCTAATGAGCCTGGAATGGAGTTTTAATTTATAAGATGACCCTTTGGGTCATCACAATCTCCACCTCTAAAACAAATGTTCGTCCTCGAACGGACATAGAAAATTACCTGAACTTGCAAACAAGTGGGGATATCTACTCTGCATGTCCGACTCAGACTCCCAAGTAGCTGCCTCAACAGGCTGACCTCTCCACTGCACTCGAATTGAAGAGTAACTCTTTGATCTCAACTGACGAACCTGCCGGTCTAGAATGGATACCGGCTCCTCCTCATAAGTCAAATCTTTGTCCAATTCGACAGAGCTGAAATCTAACACGTGGGACGGGTCACCATGATATTTTCGGAGCATAGATTCATAAAATACCGGATGAATGGAGGATAACCCTGGAGGAAACGAAAGTCTATAAGCTACCTCCCCCACTCTATCAAGAATCTCAAATGGTCTGATATACCTAGGGCTCAACTTTCCCTTCTTCCCAAATCTCATGGCACCCTTCATGGGAGATACCCTAAGTAATACTCTCTCTCCAACCATGAATGCCACATCCCGAACCTTACGATCGGCGTAACTCTTTTGCCTAGACTGAGCTGCACGAAGTCGACCCTGTATAATCTTGACCTTATCTAAGGCCTCTTGAACTAAGTCTGTACCCAATAACAAAGCCTCTCTTGGCTCAAACCACCCAACTGGCGATCTACACCTTCTACCATATAATGCCTCATAAGGAGACATATGAATGCTCGACTGATAACTATTATTGTAGGCAAACTCCACTGACGGCAAGAATTGATCCCAAGAACCTCCAAAGTCAATAACACAAGTGTGGAGCATATCCTCTAGAATCTGAATAATACGCTCGGACTACTCGTCCATCTGAGGATGAAATGATGTGCTCAACTCAACTCGGGTACCCAACTCTCACTAAACTGCCCTCCAAAAGTGCGAGGTAAACCGCGTACCTCGATCAGAAATGATAGACACAGGCACACCCTGAAGGCGGACAATCTCTCGAACATATATCTCTGCCAACCGCTCTGAAGTGTAAGTACTTTCCACTTGAATGAAATGTGCTGATTTAGTCAACCTATCCACAATAACACAGACAGTATCGAACTTCCTCTGAGTCCGTGGGAGTCCAACAACGAAGTCCATAGTGATATGCTCCCACTTCCACTCAGGAATATCTATCTGCTGAAGTAAACCACCGGATCTCTGATGCTATATTTCACCTGTTGGCAATTCAAACAACGAGCCACATAAGCAACAACATCCTTTTTCATCCTTCGCCACCAGTAGTGCTGCCGCAGGTCCTGGTACAACTTGGCAGCACCCGGGTGAATAGAATACTTAGACCTGTGAGCTTCTACAAGAATCAACTCACGAAGGCCATCAACATTAGGCACACATAGATGACCCTGCATCCTCAAAACACCATCATCTTCAACTATAACCTTCTTGGCACCACCGTGCCGAACGGTGTCCCTAAGGAACATCAAGTGCGGGTCATTATCCTGCCAATCTCTGATACGCTCGAATAAGGAAGACTGAGCAAATGTACAAGCTAGAACATGGCTGGGCGAAATATCTAACCTCACGAACTGATTAGCCAAAGTCTGAATATCTGAAGCTAACGGTCTCTCACCAACTGGAATACATGCAAGGCTGCCCATACTTACTGCTTTCCTACTCAATATATCGGCCACCACATTGTCCTTTCCTGGATGATAAAATATAGTGACGTCATGATCCTTCAATAACTCTAACCATCTCCTCTACCTCAAATTAAGATCCTTTTGCTTGAACAAGTACTGGAGGATACGATGATCTGTGTAAACCTCATATGGTATGCCATAAAGATAGTGCCTCCATATTTTCAATGCATGAATAATGGCTGCCAACTCTAAGTCATGGACAGGATAATTCTTCGTGAATCTTTAACTGCCGCGACGCATATGCTATCACCCTGCCCTCTTACATCAATACCACTCCCAACCCAACACGGGAAACATCACAATATACCATGAAAGATCCTGAACCTGAGGGTAACACCAATACCAGTGCTGAAGTCAAGGCTGTCTTGAGCTTCTGGAAGCTTGCCTCACACTCATCCGACCATTTAAATAGGGCACCCTTATGAGTCAATCTCGTCATTGGGGCTGCTATAGACGAGAACCCCTCCACAAAACAACGGTAGTATCCCGCCAAACCCAAGAAGCTCCTGATTCCGTGGCTGAAATGGGTCTAGGCCAGCTCTTGACTGCCTCTATCTTCTTAGAATCTACCTGAATACCCTCTGCTGATAAGACGTGACCCAAGAAAGCTATTTAATCTAACCAGAATTCATGCATTGAAAATTTTGCATACAACTGATTATCCCTCAAAGTTTGAAGTTCTATACGGATGTGCTACTCATGTTCCTCCCGATTGCGGGAGTATATAATAATATCATCAATGAACACAATTACGAAGGAATCCAGATAAGGTTTGAAAACTCAATTCACCAAATCCATAAAGGTTGTTGGTGCATTAGTCAAGCCAAAAGACATCACCAAAAATTCATAGTGCTCATACCTTTTCCGAAAGGCTGTTTTAGGAATATCGGACGCCCTAATCTTCAACTGATGGTAGCCCGATCTCAGATCAATTTTCAAAAATACACTAACACCCTGAAGCTGATCAAATAAATCATCAATTCTTGGCAATGAATACTTATTTTTGGTAGTAACTTTATTCAACTGCTGGTAATCTATACACATTCTCATCGTTCCATCCTTTTTCTTTACAAACAAAATCGGTGCACCCCAGGGCGAGACACTATGCCTGACAAAACCCTTATCAAGAAGGTCTTGCAACTGTTCTTTCAATTCTTTCAATTCTGGTGGGGCCATCCAGTATGGAGGAATAGAAATGGGCTGAGTTCCTGGAGCAACATCAATACAAAAATTGATATCCCTGTCGGGTGGCATCCCCGGTAGGTCTGCAGGAAACACTTCGGGAAACTCCCAAATAATAGGCACTGACTCTATTGAAGAAACCTCGGCATCAGAATCATGGATATGAGCCAAATAGGCCAAACATCCTTTCTCAACCATGCGACAAGCCTTGGCATAAGAAATCACTCTATTGGGAGAATGACCAGGAGTCTCTTTCCATTCTAACCGAGGCAATCCCGGCAAAGCTAAAGTAACTGTCTTGGCGTGATAGTCTATGATGGCATAATAAGGTAACAACCAATCCATGCCCAATATGACATCAAAATCGACCATGTCGAGAAGCAAAAGGTCTACACTAGTTTCAAGACCCACAATAATGACTACACACGAACGATACACACGATCTACAATAATAGCATCCCCCACCGGCGTAGACACATAAACAGGGACACTCAAAGAATCGCAGGGCACAACCAAATACGAGGCAAAATAGGATGACACATAAGAATAACTAGACGCCGGATCAAACAAAACTGAAGCATCTTTATTACAAACTGAAATGGTACCTATGATAACGGCATCGGAGGACTCCGCCTCAGGTCTGGCTGGAAATGCATATAATTAGGGCTGGGCCCCACCACCCTAAACTGCGTCACCTGGAGGACCCCTAACAGGTGGTCCTCCACCTCTAATGGGCTGGCCGGCACCTCTAGCGGGCTGGCCTCCACCTCTAGCATGCTGACCTCTACCTCTATCATCCTGACCTCTACCTCTGACTACCTGACCCCTACCCCTGGCTAGCTAGGAAGGTGGTGCTGCAGTTGGTGCCGGAACTATAGCACGAGAATTCTGGTACCGAGGCTGATTACCCAAAAATTTTGGACAAGATATCCAAATATACCCATACTCACCACACTCATAACAAACATCTTGATACTGAGGCTGACCCTAACGGATCGGCTGACCACGATAATAACTCTGAAGAGGAGGTGCTCTGATAGGGGCTGACTGATCACAATAAGGCAACTAAGAGCCATGAGCACCTGAGGCACCATGGAACGTCTGAAGTGCTGAATTAAATGGCCTGGAAGAATGGCCTCTACCCTGAGTATCTACGCCTCCAGACGAGGCACTGTTGAATCTACCGGAATGGCGAGGTCTCTTGTCTGACCCCTAACCTCCCATCCCGAGAACTATCTTAACTCTCCTGGCCACATTGGTCGCATCCTGAAATGAAATCTTAGTCCCTGTCTCCTTAGCCATCTGCAACCTCATGGGCTGGGCAAGGCCCTCAATAAATCTCCTAACCCTCTCCCTCTTTGTGGGAAATAAAAGAATAGCATGCCGAGCCAAATCCACAAAGCGATTCTCATACTGGGCAACTGTCATGCCACCTTACTGAAGACGCTCAAACAGACAACGCTTCTCTTCTCTAGTAGTGATAGGCAAAAATTTCTCGAAAAAGAGGTGAGAAAACTTATCCCAAGTCAGATCAGGTGACCCAGCAAGTCTAGTCAACAAATAATACCTCCACCATTTATTGGCAGAACCAGTCATCTGAAACGCGGCGAAGTTGACACCATTGGTCTCCAAATTACCCATATTACAAAGAACCTCATGACATCTGTCCTGATATTCCTGAGGATCCTCTGAAGTAGCACCACTGAAGTGAACAGGGAAAATCTTGATGAACTTGTCCAATATCCACAAAGCATCGGAAGTCATAGATGCCCCCTCAACAATCGGGGTTGCAGCAACTGTCTGAACTACCACAACTGGGTTGGCTACAGGGGTCTGGATTTGAGGAGTAGTCTGATTAGGAGTGTGGGTAACAGGAGTCTGGACCCCTCCTCCAACCTGAGATACGGCTACTGCAACAGGGAGTGCGCCAGTCTGGGATACACTCTCCATAAGGCCCACTAAACGGACCAAAGCATCCTGAAGTACCAGGGTAGCAATAAACCCCTCTGAAACCTGAGCTGGTCCAGCTGGAACGGTCTGAGTTGGAGCCCCCCATCAATCTCAATTTGGGGCTCCACAGCTAGGGTTGCAGTATGAGCAACGGAATGAGTCCTGCCCCTGCCTCGGCCTTTGACGTGGCCTCGGCCTCTGCCCCTAATAGGAGCTACTGCTGCTGGAAGACCAGATCGTTGGTCAGCAGAAGAAAAAGCAAATGTTCTTGCCATCTGCGAGAGAGTAGAAGAGTTCAATCAGTATTTGAGATACCAAGGATCGCACGATAGATTAGAAATAAAATTGAGTTTGTTCCTAACTTTATAGCCTCTGAGAGATAAGTACAGACGTCTCTGTACCGACCCCTCAGACTCTATCCAGCTTGTTCATGAACTGTGAGACCTATGCAACCTAGTGCTCTGATACCAACTTGTCACGACCCAAATTCCCAACCCATGGGATCGTGATGGCGCCTAACACAATACTTGCTAGGCAAGTCAATGTTAGAAAATTAATTAACCATTTCCTCTTAAACTGAATCTAATATTTCCCAATAAGTAACTTCATGAATAATAATAATGATCGAATAAATAAGTCGAACCTTGAACTAAATATATATAACCATAAGCCTACCCAGGGTCTAGTGTCACAATTCACGAACTACTAAGAATACTACAAATAATGGGCTGAAATAAGTATATATGTCTGTTTTGAATGAAATAAAATAGCAACTAAATAGTGTAGAGAAGACTCCAGGAGTCTGCGAACGCCACCAGATCTACCTCTTGTCTCCAATGAAAATACGCAGATACTAAAATCTCCTAAGTCTGGTCGGTACCTGGATCTGCACAAAAGAGTGCAGTGTGTAGTATCAGTACTACCGACCCCATGTACTGAGTAAGTGTCGAGCCTAACCTCGACAAAGTAGTGACGAGGCTACGGTGGGGCATTAACAATATAACCTGTGAACAATGTATAATAAAGCAAGAAGGAAATAATAATAATACTAAATAACCAGTAACTTGAAACAGTAAATAAAAACAACTCGGATAATTCTTTTCAGATCTCAGCTATAATCAACTCCTCAAAGTTTCCAAGTTTCAATTTAAATCACAGTAAAAATCAGAGTATGAAAACCTTTTTAATAAAACCGAAGTTTTCCATATCCTTATTTTTGAAAATTAGTAAAACATAAATATTCTCCCTTATCGCTCCTTGTTGCGGCGCACAACCCGCTCCCACCTGTCCACCATTATTTCTCCTCCCTATATATATATCACCCTTATTTCTCCTGTTGCGGCGTGCAACCCGATCCCACCAGACATATCATATCAGTTTATTTACGAAAAATTTCACAATTCAGGCCAAGCCTTTCACAACATTTTTGTATCAACAATTGTAAATAGAAGCTGTAAAACTCATAAACTTCATCAATTATCATTTCACAACGAAACCAACCGGAAATTATATACATATCGTAACACTGACATCCAACTCAATCCTTATGTAACATAACAAAACCAAGAGAACAGCCAACACTTCCAAAATACTCTAAACAATACATAACAATAAGTTAATGAATCCAAATAGACATATAAGCATCAATGATCCTGAAACAATTAAGCCCGGAAGCAAATAATTAGAAACGGGGAAAGGATCATGTTTAACAGACAATTTGGTGGTGCATAGATACTCGTCACCTCACCTATACACCACACACATGTGAATTCACATAGCATTTAAGTTGGGGATTCCTATTCCCTCAAGTCAAGGTTAAACCAAGCACTTACCTCAAATTCGTAGGCCACTCACTACTCAATTACTGATTTTTCTTTCGAATTTGCCTCTAACCCGCTCGAATCTAATCATAATTACTTTAATATCATTAATTTATGCTAAAGGAACTAACTTTACTGAAAAATCATTGGTTTCCTAAGTTTTCTAAAAAAAAGTTAAAATCCGGGCCCGTTTGGTCCAAACTCGGGGTTAGGACCAAATTCCGTTTACCCATTCACCCCCGAGCCTGAATATGCAATTAGTTTCGAAATTCGACCCCAATTCGAGGTCAAAATTCCTTAATTCTACCCAAACCCCCAGGCCTCCAATTACTTCGAAAAAACTTCGAAAAGAACCGGTTTAAGGTCGTACCGACCTAACGTGTAAGAGCCCGAGTCGCCAGCTACACTAAAGGTTGTACCGACCTAACGCGTAAGAGCCCAAGTCGCCAGCTGCATTAAAGTTCATACCTACCCAAAGAGCCTTAGGGCCGATTTAAAAACCGAAGGGGCAATGAGCTCGAGTCAAAACCCGACTCGAAGACTAAGCCCTAAATGGTAACTAAAGGGCCTTGGGGCCAAATGCGTAAGAGCTCGAGTCGCCAGCTACACTAAAGGTCGTACCGACCTAACATGTAAGAGCCCAAGTCGCCAGCTGCATCAAAGGTCGTACCAACCCAAAGAGCCTGGGGACCGATTTAAAAACCTACAGGTCGATGAGCTCGAGTCAAAACCTGACTAGGAGACTAAGCCCTAAACGGTTAATTAAAGCGCCTCAGGGCCAGCTTCGAGGAAGGTTTATCGACCTTGAAATCAGAGGTTTCTTCGCAGGGCCCGGGGATTCATTCCTCGAGACTTGGGGGTACTGTTGCTTTACCCTTAGAAGAACGTGGATAGGAGGAGGCTTTATTGCCTCGTGGAATAGCTTCGGAGGCCTTCATCATTCCTGCTGAAGAATTTCAAGAGAAACGAGGGAGAGCTGATCAGGAAAAGGATACAAGAAAGAAGCAATGAGAGTTCTTTTTAAAAGGTTAGAAGAAGTAATGAAAGGATAGGGATAGGATAAGGAGTATTTATAGAGGCCAAAATACGCGCATAGAGGAAAGCCAAAAGGCAGTCAACCGCCGTAATAAATTTGAATCTTTTCAAGAACTGTGCAAATATGGCGTCTGAGCATGTCTCACATCAGTCGCTTACATGGAATGACTAACAAGATAACGAAGGCATTAAAAAGTTGGTGAATTCAAAACGTTTCTTTTCTTTTTATTCCAAGAAACACGGGGACTATCTGTTTAGGGTATAACCGGGGAAGTTTGATTTTGAGGCTTCTACAGCGTTCCGAGCGTCGACCTCGATTGTATCGGAGCAGAAGTCAAAGTTCAACCCCGAGGTGCATTCCTCGAGGACGTACCCCGAGGGATCGAAATACCTCGAGGAAGGATAACAGATCGAAGACCGTCGTGAAAATGCGAGAAGTTCCAAAAGGCACGTGGTTACAGTTGACCAAGTCTACAAGAATAGTACAAGTCTGTACCGTGACATTGAATAGTTGTACCAGCTACATTTCTTTGTAATAATTGCATATGTACTATGATGGGATTCCTCCTCCTATAAAAAGGGGACCTTTGTCATTTTGTAACACACATGATATTCAATACAAGAACAAGAACATTCTCTACAATTGCTCCATTGATTTATTACCCTTCATTTATTGTGTTCATTAAATTGTTCTTCATTTATTGTCCATTATAGATCACAAAGAGACCATCTTCGAAGCCTTCAATATTGTTGTATCCTCATCAACCGCTCTCTGTTAAACCCTCAAACTCGACCTCGAGGCCCTATTTCGACCAAGCTCGAGACCCCGTCTCGTACCTACTCGGTTTGCATAATCTCATTATCCTTCTCTCTTGTCTCATTTTCTTACCCCTCACTTAGCATCTATTGCCTAAATAACTAGTATTAAAATAGGTCACATATTTCTAGAACCACAAAATCAAATATAATTTTAATTACCATTTTCAAGGTAAACACTACCCATAACACATACAATCAGTTATTTGTTCTTCAACACATTTTCACAATATGCAACCAAAGGGAAACGCTTGGGATTGGATTGAATCTTTTGAATTTTTATATCAGCGATATAGAATCCCAAAATGCTCAGTACTTTAAGGTGGAGAAACCAATCCTCCTTGCTCGTTCCTACGTCATTTTTTATTGCCTTATTCCATTCACGAATTTCTGTAATTCATTTCTCTTTTATGATAGTTGGTCGTGTTGGATGATTGATGGTAGTTTGAAGGACGAATACTAGAGGGATGAATAGTCTACATCTGAGAACTGTCACGATCCAAAACCTCACCTTAGGATATCATGATGGTACCTAGTCTCTAAGACTAGGTAATCCTAACAAACAAGAGAATACGATAAAAAATAACGACTAGAAATATGATATAACCTGATAAGTCTCATAATAACCTCAATACTGAATCATAGTAACAATACTCCCAAAACCCAATGAAATTGAGTCTACAAAATATACTAAAATCTCTAATACAACACTGTCTGAATAGAGGATAATCAGTAATAAGAGAATGGAGGAAGGTGACTCCGAGGCCTGCGAGCTCGGGCAGGTATACTTTGAAGTGTCCAGAAATAGTTGAACGATCACTAGCGTCCTGCACAAGCGGATGTACCTAGATCTGCATCAAAAATATGTTGAACCGTAGTATGAGTCACCACAATGATTACCAGTACGTATCAAGCATAACCTTGGTAGGGTAGTGATGAGGCCAGGTCTCGACACCTTCTAGGAAAAAATAAATTGTACAAAGTATAATAAAGACCAATAACAGAAAATGAGGAAATGAATGATAACAAGTCACTTCAATAATGCAGGATAATAACAGAATTTAAGGCAAGAAAGGCAATGAGGAATGAACACATGATGAGAACAACAAGTAATCAAATACGGGCAGACAATGAAGAAAACAACAAGAACTGTCAAACAACGGCCTTTTTAACATGGATTTACCGCAAGAATAATAATTGAGGTACCACGCCCCATATTCACATTTCACAATTTTAACCACAATTTTTCCTTATATCACCATGTGAGCCTTGCATTTATTCTTGAAAGTATTTTCTCAAAATAGCTACACGTGTTTTAGCCCCCTTATCTCACCGCGTGGCTTTAAGCAATTCTCTTACTTGAAATTCATGTATAAATCCCATTGTATCTCACTGCATGTGTATCAACCCATATCCTTATACAACTGCATGAGTATCAATATCACAACACAATAATAAACTCGGACCACATGTTCCCTTGCCAAAATCAACAATACCAATGTTACCACAACGTATAGCCCATTGAACGACCATAATGTGTACAAGAATATCAATAATAATAAAATGAATGAGAAATACTCAACAAAGAAAGATATATCAACCTCGATGTGATAATAGTTTTCACAACTTCAACGTCAATAACCCAACAAGAAGATAATTCCCACGAAATAACAACTTCAAGTAAGAGTAATGCAATAATAAAAGAGGTATAAGACAATAAGGGAGGTAAATACTTCAACTAAAGCATAGAAGATAAAATATAACAAAAGAGATGGAACAAGTGCTAACAACATCAAATAGAGCATGTAAGAGTAAAGGTAACAATGAAAGATATAACATGTCAGGACAAATTCAATTAAATGCATGGTCAAATACCACATATAGCCTGTGTACACACTCGTCACCTTGCATACACGTTTTCCAATAATACAAACAGTAAAATCAACCCAAATCCTAAGGGGTAGTTCCCCACTTAAAGTTAGACAAGATATTTACCGCAACTAGGCAAAATCAATCCCTGGAAAATAGCTTTTCCCCTTAAATTCGCCTCCACACAGTTCAAATCTAATAAAAATGACATAATAACATCAAACAATGAAAGGGAAACCAATTACGATAGATAAATCTATGATCTTTATACATTTCACAAAAAGTCAATAAAAGTCAATTACAGATTCGACTGGTCAAAGCTCGGGTCCAAGGGTAGATTCTGACAATTCATAATCCCACGTGTCCATATACGTANCTGTGGGCCTCCTCAAGGATCAACGTCAATAAAGCATGAAAGAGTAGTTAACAATGTAAGAGTAGATTAACAATGAAATATGTAACATTTTATGCAAATTCAATTAAAGGCATGAAAACACTCTAAATAACCTAAACCGGTCAAATACCACGTATAGCCCGTATACGCACTTTTCATCTCGCATACACATCTTCCACATAACACAAATAACCCAAATCCTAAGGGGTAATTTCCCCCACACAAAGTCAGACAAGATACTTACCTCAACTAGGCCAAATCAACCCTCATAAATAGGTTTTCCCCTAAAATTCGCCTCCACACAGCTCAAATCTAACAAAAAATGACATAATAACATCAAACAATGCAAGAGAAACTAATTACAATAGATAAAGCTTTGTTCTTTAGACTTTTCTCAAAGAGTCAACCCCCGACCCGCCCGATTAAAACCCAGGGCCAAGGGTAGATTCCGACTACCCATAACCCATGAGCCTATATATGTGTTTTATTTTCAAATCCGAGTCCAAATCCACTCTCAAAACTCAAATCTTCATTTTTTGAAACTTTAACAAATATTCCCAAATTTCCTCTTTGATCCTCATAAATTTGATGTTAAATCTAAGATATAATCATGAAATATAGTTGGAAATTGATTAGATCACTTATTCAATGTTGTAGTTGAAAATCCCCTCTCCAAATCGCCTCCTACCGAGCCTAGGGTTCTAAAATAAGAGAAAATGATATGAAATCCTGACTTTCTAACCTCTTGTTCAAGTGCAGATGTCGCAATTGCAAAACTAGGTTTGCAATTGCGAATATTCGCAAAAGCAAAGAATTTCTCGCAGATGCGGCACTAACAAACTATGGGGGAAGTTGCAAATGCAACATGGGATTTGCAATTGCGAAGTTTGTTCCTCCCAAATGCGACAAAAACGACGCAAATTCGAACATACCTAGCCCAGGTACCACTTCGCAAATGCGACAATTGAGACCCCTCTTCTAAGGTTGCAATTACGATGCTGGTATTTGCAATTGCGACACCTGAGGCATCAGCACCCTAGCAGGCCAGATTCAGTCCAAAACTATTCTAAAACACATCTGAAACTCAAACGAGCTCTTGGGGATCCAAACCAAACATCCACACAAGTCTAAAAACATAATAAAAACCCATTCGCGCGATCAAAACACAAAAATAACATCTATAACTACGAATCGGACATCAAAATACATGAATTTCAAAGAAAATTTCAAGAACCTCTGGAATTGCAACCAAGCATCCAAATCCTATCAAATCAACTCCAAATAACACCAAATTTTGCAGACAAGTTCTAAATAGCATAAAGGAACTATTCCAAGTCCCAAAACCAAATTCCGGATCTGATAGAGAAAATTCAACCTACGGTCGAACTTGGGAAAATCTTCTATACTTCAAAGCCATCAAAAGACTATTTCGGGGTAGTTTTCACAAAAGTCCAACTTTGGTCAACATTCCTAACTTAGGCTCCTAAGCCAAGAATCAAAGGGTCCAAATTAACTCAAAACCTTTCCGGAAAAAAACTAACAAACTCTGAAAGTCATAAAACCACAAGTCCACATGCCAGAAGCATCAAAAAGGGAAACGGGACTCAAATATACAAAATGACCGATCAGGTTGTTACATTCTCCCCTCTTAAAACAAACATTTGTCCTTGAATGTGCATAGAAACGTACCTGTAGTGAAGAAAAAGTGAGCATAATGACTCTGCATGTCATGCTCGATATCCCAGGTCGCTTCCTACACCGGATGGCCCCTCCATTGAACCTTCACTGAAGCAATGTTCTTTGATCTCAACTTTCAGACCTATCTGTCCAAGATATCCATTGGCTCCTCAACATAAGTCAAATCCTTGTCCAACTGGAGTGCGTTGAAGACTAATTAATGGGACGGATCACCATAATACTTCCAGAGCATGGAAACATGGAACACCGGGTGAACTGCCGACAAGCTGGGTGGCAATGCAAGTTTGTAGGCCACCTTACAACTCTCTCAAGGATCTCAAAGGACAAATATACCTAGGGCTCAACTTGCCCTTCCTTCCGAAACCTCATCACACCCTTCATGGGTGAAAAGCAAAGTAAAACCCTCTCTCCCACCATAAATGCTACATCACGAGTCTTATGATCAACATAACTCTTATGTCTAGACTGTCCTATACAAAGCCGATCCTGAATCAACTTGACTTTCTCTAAGGAATCTCAAACCAGACTAGTGCCCAATAACCTAGCCTTTTCTCTCTCAAACCAACCAACTAGAGAACGACAATGCCTCCCATATAAGGCCTTATAAGGAGACGTCTGAATACTCGATCGATAGCTTTTGTTGTAGGCGAACTCTGCAAGCGGCAAAAACTGATCCCAAGAACCCCCGAAATCAATAACGCAAGCACGTTGCATATCATCCAAGATCTCAATGGCCCGTCCACGTGGGGTGAAATGTTATACTCAACCAACCCGTGTGCCTAACTCACGGCTGTACAGCTCTCCAAAAATGCTATGTATACATTCCTAGATCAGAGATAATAGACATTGGATCGCCGTGAAGGCGAACAATATCCCGGATATATATATCTAAGCTAGTTGCTCTGAAGAATAGGTGGTCACCACTAGAATGAAATGTGCCGATTTGGTCATCTTATCCACAATAACCATACTGCATCAAATTTCATTAAAGTCCATGGGAGGCTAACAACAAAGTCCTTGGTAATATACTTCCACTTCAACTCGGGAATCTCAAGTCTCTAAAGCAAACCGCCCAGCCTCTGATGCTCGTACTTCACTTACTGACAGTTCAAGCACCGAGCCACACACTCCACTATATCTTTCTTCACTCTCCTCCACCAATAGTGCAGCCTCAAATCTTGATACATCTTAGCAGCACCTAGGGCTATCTAAGCGGAGGGTACTGGGACATTAAGGGTTAAGGGTACGGGGAGGGTAAGGGTAAGCGGAGTATTCCGTAAGGGTACTTTTCTTAACATTATTTAAGGGTATGGGTTAAGAGAATTTTTTGTACCCTACTAGTACCCCTACCGGTCCTAAAGGTGTGATACTTAAGGGTACGGTACCGGTACTTAGGGGTATTTTAAACTAATAATTAAAAAAAATTATATTTAAATACAAACAAGCTTTAATGGATGAAAAGTTTCAAGGCTATGAAGTGCCTTTTATTTTATTTTATTCAATGTAAATTAGATTTCTAATACAAGTTACAAATATTTATTTGTATTTCAACACTTGTAAAAATAAAATTACATATTTCTTTTGAATGATTCACGTAATTTTTCAATAACTTTTCGTGGCTCGTCGGTTGGAATTGGTAGCACTTATTCGTATGCATCCCCGCCATCTTCGATTGATAGTATTTCATTATATGGAATCGTCGTCTTCTGGAATTATTTCCGGAAGGCCAAAGTTTCTCTCTCCGCTTTATTCTAATCTCTGAATAAAATGGTAGTCTCCAAGGTGTCTTCTGACAATGAGTGTCTGTAATATCCAAGTTTGAAATCCTTTTGCACTAAAAGTGCTTTCAGAAGTTACTGATAAAGCTTGAATAGTTAGCATCATTCTTGAAAGAATCAGAAATGATTGCAAATAACAATAATTCATGCAAGTAAATAAACATCAAGCTCGTTAATTTGTGAAGATTGTGATTGACTAATCATTTGCCGAATAGCACCAAAAGGTCTATTTGCAGCAGTCTTTTTAAGAAGTTGAGATGAGGAAGAAGAAGAGGCATCACTAGTTGGTGCAACAGAGTACGTTTGTCTTTGATGATAGTCATACACAATTTTTGCACTATGTTGAATACTATCCAAACAAGTCGAAAGAGTTGGTCTTTGAGTTGGTTCATTAAAGTCAATTGTTTCAATAAGTGTCTTTGCACCAATAACTTTGATTTGAGGATGTAAAACAGCAGCAGTAATAGCCGTTTTCGGCCGTTGGCTAACGGTACAAAAATAACAAGATTTTAAATTTAAAAAAATCATTAGGTACAGATCTGGTACCGGTACGGTACTTTAAGGGTACTTACGGTATCGGTACTAAGGGTACTACTTCGGGTACCCTACCATTACCCTTATCCTTCACCCAAATCCCTCACCCCTGCCAACCTACCGGAGTTGTACGGTGCGGTGCCGGTATGGTCTAGTGCGAGTACCGTATTACACTAACGTTAGAAGCCCTAGCGGCACCCGGATGAATTAAATACCATGAAATGTGGGCCTCCTCAGGGATCAACTCACTCAACCCATCCACATTGGGCACACATATCCAGCCCTGCATCTGCAACACCATGTCAGCTCCAATAGAAGCCTCACTAGCACCGTCATGCTGCACTGTGTCCTTAAGGACAAGCAAATAGGGTTCGTCATACTGACGCACTCTGATACGCTCATATAAAGAAGACCGAGAAACCACGCAAACAAGAACCAGGTTGGTCTCTGAAACATCCAATCTAACAAACTGATTGGCCAAAGCCGTAACATCCATGTCTAGTGGCCTCTTTACTACCGGTAAGTATGCCAAACTGCCCATACTCTCCGCCTTTCTACTCAAGGCAATGGCCACCACATTGGCCTTCTCGGGATGATACAAAATAGTCACATCATAATCTTCAGCAACTCTAACCATCGCCGCTGCCGCAAATTAAGATCTTTCTACTTGAACAGATACTGGAGACTCTGGTGGCGGTATAGACCTCACATGCAACACCGTACAGATAATGCCTCCAAATCTTCAATGTAGGAACAATAGCCGCCAATTCCAATTCGTGGACTAGGTAATTCTTATCATGGACCTTCAATTGTCGAGACATGTAGGTAATCACCCTACCATCTTGCATAAACACTACGTTGAGCCCAACACGTGACGCATCACAATACACAGTGTAAGACCCCAAACCAGTAGACAATACCAACACTAGGGGGTTGTAGTCAATGTTGTCTTGAGCTTTTGAAAGCTCGCCTCACCCTCTTCAGACCATCTGAAAAGAGCACCCTTCTGGGTCAATCTAGTCAAAGGTGTTTCAATGGATGAGGAACCCTCAACGAATCATATCCGTTCAATCCTAGGAAACTCTGGATCTTAATAGCTAAAGACAGTCTGGGCCAAATCTGAACTACCTCAATCTTCTTCTGATCTAATTTGATCCTCTCACTAGACACCACATGACCCAAAAATTCCACTAAAACAATCTAGAACTCACATTTTGAGAATTTTGCGTATAACTTCTTCTTTTACAAGGTCTGGAGCACGATCCTCAGATATTCCTCATGATCTTCTCGACTGCAGGAGCAAACCAAGATGCCGTCAATGAATACGATGATGAATGAGTCAAGATATGGCTGGAATACATTGTTCGTCAAGTGCATAAATGTTGTTGGGGCATTGGACATCCCATATGACATCACAAGAAACTCGTAATGACCATACCGAGTCCTGAAAGCAGTCTTCAGAATATCCGGATCTCGAATCTTCAGCCGATGATACCCTGACCTCAAATGAATATTTGAGAACACTTTAGCACCCTGAAGCTGGTAAAATACATCATCAGTGCACGGTAATGGGTACTTGTCTTCACTATAACCTTGTTTAGCGGTCTATAAGCAATACAACACTGTTCTGGGGTCATTTTCAGAAAAGTCCAACTTTGGTCAACATTCATAACTTATGCTCCTTAGCCAAGAAAAAAAGGTTCCAAATCAACACAAAACCTTCCTAGAATGAAACTAACCAACCCTGCAAGTCACAAAACAACAAATACACATGTCTGAAATATCAAAAGGAGAAACGGGGCGTTAGAAGAATATTCAGTCTTTAAACTTCAAAATCTCGAAATCTCCATACCTAATCTAACTCTTCCACTTAAATGACCGACACATCACGCATACTCAATACCATCACACAAAATACTTCCATAAATATTCCTCATCAAGTAGTAAAATCTAAACTCAACAGCTATGTAACGACTCCGCCAATCGTTTTGTGTATTTGAGCCTCGTTTCCCCTATTTGATGATTCACGTGTGTTTGTGTATTATTTATTGTCTTAAGTAGGTTTAACATCGGTAAGGGTTTTTCTGTAGATGCAGTGTCGCAGAAGCAACAGTTGGGTCCACAGAAGTGGTAATCGCTCTGCAGAATATTATAATCGAGAATGGCTTCATTTGTCATATTTTGAGATTGGAAGCTCGGATTGGGGCAATGTTTTAGGCGATTTTCACCTACATGGATTGGGTAAGTATTCTTAATATGGATTTGATTATTATTTGTGATTATATCTTTGATTTTGGCTTTTGGTTGATGAAATCTGAGGGAGAAATTTGGGTTTTTGTGCTAGAGTTTTGGAGAGTAATTAATTGGGATTTGAACCTCGATTTGAAGTCGAATTTGGGTGAATCTTATATATTTGGACTCGTGTTGGGATTGGTATCGGGGTTTATATTTCTTTAAGTTCTGGGGTGCGGGCGATAATCTTTGGTTGACTTTGTGTATCTAACTAAATATAGAGCCATTATGCTTTGTTATTGTTACTTTAGCATTAGTTGACAGGTGGTGTGTTATTTGACAAGATTCGCATTGTTTGTAGATCAATTTATGTGGGAAGGCATTTTTGGAGTATTGATTCTCGCACGTTGAGGTAAGTAACTTATCTAAGCTTTGTTTGATGGTAATTTCTCCATTGTCTATGATGCTTGATACATGTTGGGGGCGACGCACGTGCGAGGTGACGAGCATATACACAATAGTTATTCACGATCCAAGAAGACTTTTCAACCATGATATCATGTTTTCTCTACTTGTATGACTACTTGAGCTATTATTCATGCTAAAAATCTTGTCTAGGCTATGTACTTGTTCGTTCAAGACGTGATGGAGCTATTTTTCTATATTGAGTTCTTTGCCTTGATTGTAGTCATACTCTTCAGTCAAGCTATATATTTGTATGTTATATCCTCTTCTCTATACAATTCTTATATGTCATATCACATGTTTTTAGTATCCTTACTTGTGTGACCTGGGCTTGAGCGAATTTCTGGCAGGTTGGAGTAATCCATGTGGTATATTAATTTTGATACTGTGAGATCTTGGCATATTTATATTGAGTGGATTTAAAGACTGATCTTGGGTTATAGAGCCGTGTTAATATTGATATAGAGGTTACAATTATGCTAGGCCCCATAGTGGACAGAATGGTACTAATTGTGAGGTGTCGCATGCGCCAGGCCATTTCAGTTGAGTTATGATGATCGTTGACTTTTGATATGATCAACGCTTGTGCTAGGATCCGCCCCTCCGGAGTCAGTTAATAACCCATGTTACTTTGGGCCATGTGAGTGCAGGCACTTGATACGTGCTTGGTGAGGGACTTATGTCAGGCACCCGTATAGTGTTAAGTGTGTGTGTGTGGGATGGGTACTTGTGCCAAGTACTATTCACGTACGGTGATTTGATATTCTTGCTAACTAAACTGTGATGTCGTGAATTTTGGAATGTATTTCAAGAAGCCATAGATTTGTATGTCCTTCCTCCTACTAATTGGATGCCTCTAGTTGATGTTTAGAACTTGGAATTGCAGTTAAATTGATAAATCCATGTCTAGGTGAGTTATGTGGAAAGATTTATGCCTTAACTGTTGTACTTGAAAAGCATGCTTATTTCTCTCTTATTATGAAAAGGTTGAACTTGGTATTACTTGACGTACTTTTCCTTTTGTTGTTGGTATACTGTTATAGTTGTCGTTGGCTATTAGAAATAAATATTGGACTTCGCCAAGCTCGTCACTTCTTTCATCCCCAGATTATCCTTGTTACTTATTAAGTATATGGAGTTGGTTGTACTCATACTACACTCTGCACTTTATTTGCAGATCCAAGTGCTGCTGAGAGAGGTGATTGCTAGATAGTGGCATATGTAACCATTTGGAGATTTGAGGTAGATGATGTTTTGTTTGCAGGACTTGAAGTCCCTTTTTTTCTTAGTGCATGTTATTACTATTAAATCTTTCAGACAATACTGTATTTTCGGTTCAAACTATGTATTTAAATTCTGTGTAGCTCATGCACTCATTGACACTAAATTTTTGGATGGTTTATCTTTAGTTGTATCACTATTTAGCTTTAGTTATTTATATTGTTCCGCATTTAAGAGCATTTAATATTATCATTTAAGTCTATTTACATCTATTGGTTTTTGTCTTGCTTAGAAAGCAGTGTTAGGTGTCATCACGGCTCCGGTGGAATTTTGGATCGTGACAAGTTGGTATCAGAGCACTAGGTTGCTTAAACCTCACAAGTCATAAGCAAGTCTACTAGAGTCTTGTGGATCGGTACAGAGTCATCTGTACTTATCTTCGAGATGCTACAGGACTATTTGGAAAAATTCTCTATCTTTCATTCTCTATCGTGCGTATTTGTTTATCCCTAAGTCTGAATTGTTTCTTTTCTATTTTCTCATAGTTAGTGAGGATGCGATTGTTAGATTTAGCTGAGCAAGCATCAATACCTCAGGCCAAGGTAGAGGTAGGGTTAGAGCACGCGTCGCAGCTAGAGCCCCAGCTCGAGCAGCTATCGTAGAGTCAGCAGTAGCTCCTATTGAGGAGCGATTCATGATTATGTTGACTCGGAGGTACCAGCTCAAGTTTCACCAGTTATTCCGATGCTTTGATTTGTATAGTTAGGTTGTTCGAGATTTTGGCTTAGACACCATACCAGCTACTTCTCAGGTAAGAGGTGGAGGGCAGACTCAGCTGCTCGTACCCCAAAGCAGGTGGCCTATGGTAATTAGACCCCCAGAGTGTTACTAGTTGGGAGAGTTCAGCCTACTACTCGCGGCCTGAGGATAGGCCCATGATGTTAGCCGATAAGCTGAAGAGACTGGATAATTTCACGAAGTTGCATCCTCCTAGCATCAGTGGTACATCTTCAGAGGATGCCCAGGTTTTTTGGATCGTTTTCATGAGATTGTGAAAAATTCTGGACTAGTCGAGTCCGATGGAGTTGAATTCACTGTCTTTTATATGTAGGGTCCATCCAAGAGGTGGTGGTACGTTTATGGGTTGGGCAGCCCAATAGGATCACCTCCTCTTACCTGGTCTCAAGTCTCTAGTTTATTTTTGGAGCATTTTGTGCCTGCACTAGGAGAGATGAGCTAAGGAGGCAGTTCGATTACCTTTAGCAGGGTTTGATGTCAGTTACCGAGTATGAGATGAGGTTTACAGTGTTGTCCCGTCATGCTACAATTTTGATTCCCACTAAGGAGGAGAGAGTGAGGAGATTCATTAGTGGTATTCACCATGGTATTTGCATTGCTTTGTCTAGATAGGTAGAGAGCGAGACTTTATTTCACCGGGTCATGGAGATGGCATGTTGTATTGAGCGCATTTGCATTGAGACCAGAGAGATGATACAAGGTAGGGATAGGAGGTCCCGACGTTCAGGTGGTTTCAGTGGTGCCTTATATGGAGGTCGAGGTCTATTTAGGGGAGGCCATTCTAGCAGGACAACTTATCATGCGTTGCTATCCTATCGAGGAGCTTCTATGCAGTCTTCATTTAGTGGACTTCTAGCATAGAGCTCTCATCATGCTCTAACCATTCAGGGTTCATCAGTAACTGGTTCTTCTAGTAGGTATTCTAGTTCATGAGGTCCGACTCAAGCCCTAAAGTCATTTTTGATCCAAGGTTGCTATGAGTGTGGAGACCTAGTTCATGTTAGGAAATATTTGCCCCATCTTCGTAGAGGTCCAGTGTAGCAGGTAGGCCAAACTATGATTCCTGCACTAGTTGCACACCACCCACTCAGTCAACTCAGGGTAGATGTCATCGAGGACGTGGTGGTCTTAGAGTGGGAGCTTAGTCTAGTAGAGTTCAGGCCAGATGCTATGTATTTCCAGGGAGGACCGAGGTTGTTGCTTCTGATACAGTGATTACAAGTATTGTTTCTATGTGCCACAAGGATGCTTCAGTATTGTTTAATCCTGGTTCTATTTATTCATATATGTCATCATACTTTTCTTCTTGTCTGAATATGCCTTGTGGTTCTCTTGATTCTCCTATGCATGTGTCTTCATCGGTTGAGAACTCTATTATGGTGAATCAAGTTTATCGGTCCTATGTGGTTACTATTTGTGGTTTTTAGATGAGGATGGACTTTCTATTATTAGGTATAGTGGATTTTGATATGATCTTAGGTGTGGACTGGTTTTCTAGAGACCATCGTATTCTTGATTTTCACGCTAAGACTGTGACATTGATGATGTCAAGGTTGCCGAGATTGGAGTAGAAGGGTTCTCATGGTTTCACTCCTAGCAGAGTGATCTCATTCTTGAAGTCTCAACAGACGGTTGATAGGGGATAATTGGTGTACCTAGATTTTGTCAAAGATGTTAGCGCCGGCACTACTACTGCTGAGTCAGTTCCAGTAGTGAGGGAGTTTCCGGGTGTGTTCCCTTCGGACATACCAGGCATACCACCCACTAGGTATATTGATTTCGGCATTGATTTGGCATCAGGAACTTAGCCTACTTCCATTCTATTGTATCTCATGGCTCCTACTGAGTTGAAGGAATTGAACGAGCAGTTACAGGAGTTGTTGAATAAGCGATTCATCAGGCCTAATGTGTCACCTTGGGGTTTACCAGCATTACATGTTAACAAAAAGGATGGGTCTATGAGAATGTGTATTAACTACCGGCAGTTGAACAAGATGACCATAAAAAACAAAAATCCACTTACGCGCATCAATCATTTATTTGACTAGCTTTAGAGTGGCAGGGTGTTCTAGAAGATTGACTTGAACTTGAGGTATCACCAACTGAAAATTTGGGCTTCAAACATTCCTAAGATTACTTTCAGGACTCGTTATGGGCATTATTCATTCAAGTTGTGGAAAGACCTTTATCTATGGATGTTCAGGCGTCATCCAATAGATTGGTGTGATTGGATATTTCGGAGCCTAGTAGGGTTCTTGCTTGTGTTGTATCTTTATCATCCTTCATTGAGCGCATTATGGCTCGTCAGTATAAAAATCCCCATTTTTTGGTCCTTAAGGACATGGTGCAGCGAGGTGGTGCTAAGGAGGTGACTATTAGTGGTGATGGTGTATTGAGGCTCCAGGGTTGAATATGCGTTCCTATGTCGATGGGTTGAGAGATTTGAATCTTGAGAAGGCTCATAGTTTGCGGTATTTTATGCATCCAAGTGCTACGAAGATGTACCCTGATTTGAAGCAGCATTACCGGTGGTGGAGGATGAAGAAGGACATTGTTGGATATGTCTCTTGGTGTTTGAATTGTCAGCGGGTCAAGTATGTGAATCAGAGATCGGGTGGCTTATTTCAGAAGATTAAGATACTGGATTTGAATTGAGAGCGCATCACCATGGACTTTGTGGTAGGGTTGCCACGGACATTGAGGAGATTTGATGCTATTTCGGTCCTTGTGGACAGACTGACCAAGTTTGCACATTTCATTCCAGTCATGACTTCCTACACTTTGGAGTTGTTGGCTAAGATCTACATCAGAGAGATTGTCTGTTTACATGGTATGTATGTTAATACGGTCTCAGATTGCGGCACTCAGTTTACTTCTCACTTCTAGAGAGCGGTTCAGTGCGAGTTGGACATGTAAGAGGAGTTGATCATTGCATTTCACCCTCAGGCGGATGGGCAGTCCGAATAGACCATTCATATTTTGGAGGATATGTTAAGTGGTTGTATTATAGATTTCGGAGGCCATTGGGATCAGTTACTTCTGTTAGTTGAGTTTGCATACAACAACAACTACCAGTTTACTATCTAGATGGCTCCGTATGAGGCCTTATATGGGACATTCACCGATTGGTTGGTTTGAGCCGGTTGAGGTTAGGTTATTGGGCACAAATTTGGTTCATGATGATATAAAGAAGGTGAAATTGATTCAGGAGCAGCTTCGTACAGCATAATCTAGGCAGAAGAGTTATGATGATAGGAAGGTTTTCAATGTGGCTTTCATGGAGGGTGAGAAGGTTCTTCTCCGAATTTCTCTTATAAACGGCTTGATGAGGTTTTGGAAAGAAGTTCAAGTTGAACCCTCGATATATTAATCCTTTTGAGGTGTTAGAGAGAGTGGGTGAGCTGGCCTACAATCTTGCTTTGCCACCCAGCTTGTCAGGAGTTCACCATGTGTTTCATGTTTCCATGCTCCGGAAGTATTATTAGGATCATTCACATGTGTTGGGTTTCAATTCAGTGCAGTCGGATAAGAATCTAGCTTATGGGGAGGAGCCGGCGGCCATTTTGGATAGGTAGGTTCGGAAGCTGAGGTCTAAAGATATTGCATCAAAGAAGGTTCAGTGGAGAGGTCAACTGGTTGAGGAGGTGACTTGGGAGACCGAGCATGATATGCGGATCAGATATCCTCATCTTTTTGATATCCCAATTATGATTCTAAACCCGTTCTAGGACAAACATTTGTTTAATAGGGAGAGAATTAACGACCTGACTAGTTGTTTTGTGTATTTGAGCCTCGTTTCCCCTATTTGATGCTTCCCGTATATTTGTGTATTTTTTTGTGACTTGCGGGGATGGTTGGTTTGGTTTCGGAAAGGTCTTGGAATGAATTGGAATAATTAGTTCCAGCATTAGAATCTTAAGCTATAAGAGTTTCCAAGGTTTGACTTTTGAATAAACGACCTCGGATTCATGTTTTGATGAACTCTATAGGTTCGTATAGTGATTTTAGACTTAAGCATATGTTTGGATTTGGAGGTTCCAAGGTTAATTTGGATCTAAATGTCAAAATTTGGAAATTTGAAGGTTTGGAAAGTTTATGAGCTTGATCGGATGTTGGCTTTGAGGCTATCGGGTTCAAAGTTGTCCTAGGAATTTGAATAGGTCAGCTTTGTCATTTGAAACGTGTGTGAAAAGTTTGAGTTCATACCGGATTAGTTAGGCTTGAATCAAACACTTTATTTGAAGTTTGATGTTCATGAGCTTAACAGATTGATCTTAATTGATGTTTCTTGGTTTTCATACTAATTACGGTATTTGGAACCTTTGGATTGGTTTAGGTGATGTATTAGGACTTGCTAGTATGATTCGATGGGGTCTCGTGAAGCTCGAGAGTGTTTCAGATGGATTTTGGATCATTCAAGAGAAGGTTGATAGAATTGGTTTTGGTGTTTCATACCTGCGGAGCTTTTTCACAGGTTCGAGGTCACAG
The DNA here is from genome assembly GCA_005239525.1 of Nicotiana knightiana. Classification (NCBI taxonomy): domain Eukaryota; kingdom Viridiplantae; phylum Streptophyta; class Magnoliopsida; order Solanales; family Solanaceae; genus Nicotiana; species Nicotiana knightiana. The sequence goes on along the minus strand of ML405525.1, from coordinate 63,310 downwards.
AAGCGAGGAAGGAATCGAAGAAGCGAGGTTTGGCCGGGATCAGGGAAGACCAAATATGCGGAAGCCTGGGCGTAGATGCATTGGTGTAGGTTCGAGTCTTGGTCATATGAGAAAATCCGCAGAAGTGGATGGTTGTCCGCAGAAGCAGTAGGTTGGTGATTTAAGTGGGTTCCGTATCTACGAGGGTTTTTCTGCAGATCGATGTTGCAGAAGAAACATTTGGATTCATAGAAGTGGTAATCGCTCGGCAGACTATTATAATCAAGGGTTTGGCTTCATTTTTATCATACTTTGAGATTAGAAGCTCGTATTGGGGAGATTATTAAGGCGATTTTCACCCACTTAGATTGGGTAAGTGTTCTTAACTCGGATTTGATTATTATTTGTGATTCTATCTTTGATTTTGGCTATTGATTGATGAAATCTTAGGTAGAAATTAGGGTTTTTGTGCTAGAGTTTTGGAGAGTAATTATTTGGGATTTGAACCCCTCATTGAAGTCGATTTAGGTGAAACTTGTATATTTGGACTCATGTTGCAATGGGTGATCGGGATTTGTAATTTTTGTAGGTTCTGCGGTGTGAGCCTGAGTTGACTTATTGATTGACTTTGTGTATTTATTAAATATTGAGCCTTTATGGTCCGTTATTGTTTACCTTGAAAATAGTAATTACAATTATATTTGATTATGTGGTTCTAAAAATACATGATCTATTTTAGTACCAGGTGTTTAGGCAGTAGATGTTAAGTTAGTAGTGGGAAAATGAAAATAATATTGAAGGGTAGCAAGATTATGCAAACCGAGCAGTGAAGAGCCTGGTCTCGAGGTCAGCCGGGATAGGCCTCGAGGTCGGTCGGGATGGGCCTCGAGGTCAAGCTTAGGAGCTTGAAAAAGGGTTGCCGAGGGTGATATAACAGTACTGAAGGCCTAAGAGATGGCCTATTTGTGATTAATAACAAGTAATAAATAAAGAACAACTAATGAACACAATAAATTAAAGGCGATAAATCAATGGAACAATTGTAGAGAATGTTTTAGTTAGAGAGCAGAGGATGTTCTTGCTCTTGTATTCAATATCATGTGTGTTACAAAGTGACAAGGGTCCCCTTTATATATGAGGGGGAATCCCAACATAGTACATGTGTAATTAATGCAAAGAGAGATGGCTGGTACAGCCATTTAATGCCACAGTACGGGCTTGTACTATTTTGTGTACTTTGTCAGCTTTAACCACGTGCCTTTTGGGGTTTTCTCTCCATTCCACATTGGTCTTCGATTGGTACTTCCCCAAGGTTGAGGACCTTCGATATGCCCCCTCGATGCCCAAAACTCGAACCTTCAAGCCTTCTGAGCGTCGTAATGACATCCCTATAATGACGTCCCCGCGTTTCTTAGAATGAAGTGATAAGAAACGGTCTTGACTTCTTGCGTCTTCGACATCCCTATAAAAACGTCAGTTCCTTCAGAGTATTGAATGATGTGACATAAAAAGTTGCGCAGAGGTCGCCGTCAACACAATTCTCGAGAATCCCATGAACCGTTATTGGTTCGACCTTTCCGCTTCAGTGCATGCCCAAATGGGACTCTATAAATACTTCAATCACTTTCCTTTCCATAATTTTACATCTTCTTCAATCCTTCAAACTTTTACTAAGTGCTTTCCATTCTCATCTTCTATCTATGTTTGCTTTTTCGTCTTCCTTCTTCAAAACTCAATTATAATCATGGAAAAAACTTCCAAAACGGTACCACAAAAGGATGGAGCCGCTTCTTCATCACGCTCGTCTAAGGGCAAGTCAAAAACTCCTCCTACCACCGAGCAATGCATCCCTGGCCCTTTCGAAACCATCTCCGATTTCACAATTGAAAAAACCCCTTCTACATCGGGCTGATGTGAGCCCATGTCTTGATATATAAGTGTAGTATCCGAGATAGAGGTAAAACTTGACTACCATTGGGGGAGGTGGCTCGAATAGAAATCCCTACAGCTGACGAAAGCATAGTCACGCATAATATTGGCTTCCTCAGCGTATATACATACCCATTTACCATAGGCCCCGTAGATTCTTCTTCTCCACCGATTGATCCGGTGATTCTTGATTTTTGTTATCAATACCGAGTGACACTCGGTCAAATCTATCCTTCTTTTTGGAGGATTATATATATGTTTCGACACATCACCAACATGGTCGAGGTAATTACTTTCACCCTCGACCATTTGATCAGATTTTACAACCCTCGACTCTTCCGTGGGGGACTAATCAAATTGCACTGTCGACCTGCTAAGGCGTTCCTTGCTTGCATCGATGAGGATAAAGATCGGGGATGGATGAGCCGATTTGTTAGAATCAGAACTTCGGACATCATCCCTGCTGATAGAATGTTGCTCCTGAAGGAATGGAATATGAAAAGTAAGTACCCCTGAATTAAGTATGTTTTGCCTTCTCTTTTTTCTCTTGACTGATTTTCTTCTAATTATGTAGCCACCGTTTGGTTTCCCGACGTGGTTCAGGACCTTCCGGGGTGGATCAGACTTTTGGACTTCACCTTCCCGCACAACAAACGCGTATGGCGTGAGCTGGCTAAAACACGGTAGCAGGCTAAGAACCATGGTATGATCTTGTTTTTATTGTTTTCTCATTCTTTGTAAGAACTTTTGATGGAGATATTTTTTGATATTCTTGTGCAGGCCTTGGTGAAGGTGTGTTGATGAGACCGCCCTCACCTGGTGAGGAAGAGGCTCCGAAGACCACCAAGGACAAGAAAAGGAAGAAGGAGGCCTTGGCGGAGTCTCCAAAATCAAAAAGGGCAAAGGCTCGGAAGCCCAAGACCAATTCCACCGTCTTATCCTCGACGGCCGCTGAGAGCCAGGGGGCCGAGGAAGAGAGTGATGATACCTGCCCTTTGGTACAAAGGGAAAAACGAAGTGTTGATGCTTCGAAAGTTGTTGGGAGGTCATCTGCTGAGTTGGAGGCGGCCGATGCGGACCCGCCCTGTGTTGAGGAGACCCTCGAGGAGTGTTCGGATGCAGTCCCCGAGACGCTCGTCGGACATGACACAGTCTGTGTTGATGAGTTCGGAAGGCTTACTACTGGATCTTTTCGAGGTCGGGAAAAAGCCTCGATGGAGGCTGATATTACTGGTGACTTCACTCGAGCCCGTTCTTTTCTCCAGGGGAGATACGAGATGCCCAAGTTAGGAGTGTTCCTAGTTTGGAGACCTTTCGTGGAGAGGACGATGCATTCAGAGACTATATTGAAGGGGTAGAGAAGGAGACCGATGTTGATACCCCTATTGCCCTCAAGGAGGTCGAGAGGCTCCAAAAGCAGGTGATATTCTCCAAATAATATGCTATTCTTCAACTTTCTATTATTTCTTTCTAATGTTCTTACTCTGTGTTATAGGTCAAGAAATTGTATGACCAAGCCTTCTCCAAGATGCAAGATGAGTTGACTCACCGCGGAGGGGAGCTTGAGAAGCTCATGTCGGAGTCTGTCGAGCTGGAGGCTCTGTGTGCCCGAAAAGAGGAGGAATTGATCAACCTCCGGGCAGGCTTGGAGAGAGCGCTTCGGGAGAGGGCCGACTTTCTCGAGCAGGTATTATGGTATTCACAAGTTTATCTTTAATTTCAATACTTGGCGCTGATCGACTTATTTTCTGTGCTTTTCAGATTAGGCAGAAGGATGCCCTGGTGGAGCAGCTCCGAGAGGATGTTGCGGCCAGAGACGCCGAAATCCTCGAGCTGGCTCGGTTGAATAATGTCATGGCTTCGGAGAAGGACGCGCTTCGGGGGAAGCTATCATCGATTCAAGAACTTCTTCGAAGAAGCCAGGGCCCTGAAGGAGGAATTGACAATGCCGGCTACGTCGGATGAGGGCTCTGAAAGCGACTCGGACAGCAGCAAAGGCGAGGAGTAGATTCCTCTTCTTTTTTACTTTTTTCCTTTTCTATATATGGGTCCCTCGAGGGAAGTTTTGTAGAAAACACCCTTGTAAATGCATTTTTTTTTAAATAAAATATTATTTGTTACATATCTCCCAAACTTTGCCCCGCAATGCTTATGCAAAAATTGACTTTCATGCTTCGATTCTAAGCTCTTTGGAACTCGTACTTGCAATAGTAGGTCCCCTCGAGATCGGACACCTTCTCGAGGTTAGGTCGGCATGGGATCTTCGATCCCTCAAATGTTGAGTGACAGTGTCATTTATGTGACATGACCGTGAAGTGACCGAGGTGGCCCCACCGGTACACTTCCCCAAACGTTATGACAACTTTGCTAGAAATAAACGGCTTTCAAAGTGAATAGCCATCGCTTGCTCTAAATATATTCTTGCTTCCTCTTCATTCTAAGTCTTGCACTTTGCGAAACTAACTTTCCTCTCAACGTTCTCTTCCTTTTCTCATCTTGCGAAACTGTTTTCATCTCTTCCTCTTTACCTTTGTTGAGTAATTATGGTTGTCGTGCCCGAATCCATTCACCAAGAAGAGGAACACCCTTCCTATATATCTTTCCCGGTCGGTGGTACACCGCCGGCGTACGGCGAGTTAACCTCGAGCTGCTTTGCTTTGAGGAAAGACTTTGCACTAGAGAAACCCTTTGATGCCCTGGGCCATCGAGAGCATGACTCGAGGTTCATCTGATCAATATAAGAAAATCACCTCGAGGTCGTAAAGAGAGACTGCGGCTGGGGATAAAATGTGATGTTGCAGATACCTTCTCGAAAAGAGAACATCATGACCTATGTGGAGGGATTCTTGAACGTATATACGTACCCATTTACATTGGGCCCCCTCGACTGCCTTGTGCTCGAGTTCTGCAAGAGGTACCGAGTTACCCTGGCTCAGATTCACCCTTTCTTTTGGCGGATAGTGCTGATGATGAGGTATTTTACCGAAAAGGCTGAGCTCGAGTTTACCCTTAGCCACCTTATTAGACTATATCGACCCCAGCATTGTCGGGGCCTGATTGCGTAACGATGCTGATACACAAGACCCTTTATCGCTAGTGACGACAAGGACCAGAACTGAGGATGGATGAGTCGGTTTGTCTGAGTGAGGACCACCGATATTATTCCTGCAGAGTTCCTGCTGTTTCCCAAGAAGTGGAACTTCAAATGTAAGCTACGCCGTACCTTAGTGCCCTTTGCTTTGGTTGATCTATAAGAATGTTTCTTTCTTTTTCTCAGCGATTCCGTAGATGCCGTAAGAGATCCCCGATCTTGCGGACTATACTCGGAAGCTGGCAGCTTCGTCGACCTATGATGAGCGCAAGTGGCAAGATCTATCAAAAGGCAGATGGGAAGCAAAGCACCACAGTATGAGCCATGTGATTGCCCTTTCGAGAATGTTTCCTCTTATGTGTACTAACTTCTCTACAATAGGTGTTAGTGGATTCTCGGAGGTGAGACCATGCCCCTTCGAGGAGAGGGAAGAGCCGTCTGCTTTGGGGCCGAGGGAGGATAATAAGCGGAAAAGGTCCTCGATGGATGAAGACATTCTCACCGAGGCAGGGCCTGCCCAGAGACACAGAGTAGATACCGCCGCTGAAGAGGACTTCATATGCATTGGTTACTCCGAGGACGTCAGCTTTCCTCGGGAGGATGGTTCTTCGTCTATGGATAGAGCCAGGGGGCCTCCCGAGGTTTCTGATTTTGTTAGGCCTGAGACCTCTAGTTTCGAGGGAGAGGTTCCTCGAGGGGGAAGGAGAAAGAGTCCTCTACCATTATCTGCTTTTGCCCTCAAAGATACTTCGAAGGACGCTCAGGTCCAGGGGCCACCCGAACCAAGTGGGGTCTCGAGTGGCCATGCCCCTATCGAGAGCAGTTCAACTAGGGCCAATGGGGCCAGGCCAATAGACGTGAGGCTCAGCGGCTTTGTTCCGAGGTGAGTTCTGATCGGCCTTGATGGCTTTTATGAATCTTCATTCTTTGAACTGAAGCTTTTATTTCCGTAGGTTTTTAACAAGCTCAAGTTCAAGCTGCTTCATTGTGAGACCAGGTTGCGGGGAGCTTTGGGAAAGGAAAAATCTCTGAAGCTTCTTTGCAATAAGAAGACGAAATATTTGATACATCTTTGGACGGAGATGCATCGGAGTCAAAACTATGAAGGCCATCTCGAGCGTTAGGTAACCCTTATCCTGAAAGAGTGCATGCTCCCTTTCTCGCTTTTAGAAACTAATGTTTTGGTGCTTCAGCTGCAGAGAAAAATGAAAACACTGGAGCGCCTTTGGGGCGAGGTCGGGCAAGTGAATTTCGAGTGCCATGTGTTGAAGGTGCAAATAGGCGTTCATGTTGCAGCCCAAAGGAATGCCTTGGCCAAGGCTTCTGCCCTCGAGGTGAAACTTCGCAATGCTCGAGAAAGTAGCTCGATTCAGACGAGCAGGATTGCCAAGCTCAAGATCGATCTTTTGAATATGAAGGCCGAGGTCATGGACGCCCGGGCTGAAGCTGAAGAATTTCGAGCGAAGGCCGATAAGAAAGTGGCCGTTAATTTGAAATATGATGTAGATGCTCGTGCTGAGCTGAGAAGAGCTTTTGACAGAGAGAGGAGGGGCAATGAGTATTCCCGGTGCAGGTCTCAGAGGGAGACTCTCGAAGAGATTCACGCCAGAGGCTTTGATCTCTCGTAAGAGATAAAGCAGGCCAAGGCGGATGAGATCGACACCGAGTTTTTCCTTTCTTTCGGTGATGATGCTGGTATTTGAAGGCTTCCGAGGGAGTTGGTCCCTATAGCAGACTAGTTTTTCTTTTTTGTTGTTCGCATAAGGCTCCTGTGGGAGCGTTGTATATATGTATTTGTAACATATATATATATATATATATATATATATATATATATATATATATATATATATATATATATATATATATATATGAAAGATTCTTTGGTTTCTTTGACATGCTTGTCGATAGTTAGCCTGATGACTTGTACTTTAAGATAAAACCCTTGGGGTTATAAACTGGCCCTGAGGCTTTTTAAGCTGGAAACTTGGGCTCTTATGCGTTAGGTCGGTATGACCTTTGGTGTAGCTAGCGACTTGAGCTCTTACGCATTTGTCCCTTAGGCGCTTTAGTTAACCATTTCGGGCTTAGAGTCCGAGTTGGGTTTTGACTCGAGCTCAACGGCCCTCGAGTTTTTAAATCGTCCCTGAGGCGATTTGGGTCGGTACGACCTGTAGCTGGCGACTTAGGCTCTTACGCATTAGGTTGGTACGACCTTCGGTATAGCTAGTGACTTGGGCTATTACGAATTTTACCCTGAGGCACTTTAGTTAACCATTTCGGGCTTAGTCTCCGAATCGGGTTTTGACTCGAGCTCAACGGCCCTCAAGTTTTTAAATCGGCCCCGAGGTGCTTTGGGTCGATACGACCTGGAGCTGGCGACTTGGGCTCTTACGCGTTAGGTTTGTACGACCTTCGGTGTAGCTGGCGACTTGGGCTCTTATGCATTTGGCCTTGAGGCACTTTAGTTAACCATTTCGGGCTTAGTCTCCGAGTCGGGTTTCGACTCGAGCTCAACGGCCCTCAAGTTTTCAAATCGGCCTTGAGGCACTTTGGGTCGGTACGAACTGTAGCTGGAGACTTGTTCTCTTACGCATTAGGTTGGTACAACTAGCTGGCAACTTGGGCTCTTACACTTTAGATCGGTACAACCTTTGATGTAGCTGGCGACTTGGGCTCTTACGCTTTAGGTCGGTATGAACTTTAACCGGTCCTTTTCGAAGTTTTTTGAAGTAATTGGAGGCTTGTGATTTTATGGAAATAGTTGGACGTCTCTGAGTTGCGTTAGTTTGGGGGGAGCCTTATGACGGTGGTCATTTTATTTGGCCATAGCCTTTTAGTCCCTGAGTGAGATAGCCACGGAGTCTATATCGAGGGTATGCCCTTTTAGGGGTCTTACAAGTTCAATATATAGCCTTGACTTTGATATTGCGATTATGCCTTTTTATGGTCTTACAAATTTGTACATGCCTTGCTTGAGGTCTTACAGTTTTGATGTTGCCTCATGGAGGGCTTACAAGTTTGAAGTTGCCAGCTCTGAGGTCTTACGGCTATGAGTCGACTATCGAGGTCAGTCCTCGAGTCAGAGTTGATATTGCCTCGTGGAGGGCTTATGTCATTGATATTGCCTCGTGGAGGGATTATGAGTTCGAAGTTGCTTTCCCTGAGGTCTTACTGCTTCAAGTTAGATAGCTCGATGAGCTGACAGTCGAGGACAGTCCCCGGGTCGGAGTTGATATTGCCTCGTGGAGGGCTTATGTCATTGATATTTCCTCGTGGAGGGCTTATTAGTTCGAAGTTTACGGCCCTGAGGTCTTATGGCTTTGAGTTTTTGGCGATTCGATGGAGTGACTGTCGAGGACAGTTCCCGAGCGGTCAATAAATATTTTGACACGCGAAGTGTTTTTGATGATAAAATATTCTTCTCTGATTACTTGGTACAAGTATACATGTTTTCACCATCGAGGGTTCGATTATTCTATGCGGACACGGTTCATTTGACCGTTTGGTCCGATACATCATTCTCATGTCGACACCCTCTTTGGAATATTTTAGTGATCTCCTAGGGGGATGCCCCTCAGTATTTGAGGTTGATCGAAGAGAAACCTTGAATACTTGGTGAGTTCTCCTTAGATAGCATATGGATGTTGCCTCGTTAAAAGCCTCGTCGGTAAAACCCATTTGAGATAAGATCCGACATGAGGGAAAAAGAGCGCAACGCATGATTTAAAACCTAAGGCCTTCGAGCTAGAGGGTGCTTCGACTTCTTTCAATTGACCACCTGCACACAAGTCAGTGTAAAGTGTGAAGGAAAGAGGGAGAGGATTGTACCTTAACTGTGGCGGCGTTCAAGCCTTGATATGCTTTGGTTATCCGTTCCGAGGACACGGCACGGTCCTTTATTTGTTCCTACGAGGATGTAGTTTGTGATTGTTACTCGGTTGTTTGCTTGTTTTTTGGCTCCTTCGATGTAGAAGGTGTCGGTGCCACATCGTGCACTGCGAACATTTCTTTTGCTGCGTGCTGCTCTCCGTATACTGTTTTTACTCCATCCTTCATAAGAAACTTCATCATTTGATTAAGGTTTGACAGCACCGCCCTCATATTCTGAATCCATGGCCTCCCAAGCAATGCATTGTATCTCATGTCACCTTCGATGACATGAAACTTTGTATCTTGAATTGTACCGGCCACGTTGATTGGGAGGATGATTTCCATTTCGTTGTCTCGCTTGCCATGTTGAATCCGTTGAGGAGTCGAGAGGCGGGCGCAATCTGGTCGAGCAACCCGAGTTGCTCTACCACCCTCGCCCGAATTATGTTGGCCGAGCTACCTGGATCCACGAGCACAAGTTTAATTTGAAATTTATTCAAAAGAAAAGAAATTACCAGTGCGTCATTATGAGGTTAAGACAAGGTCTTGATGTCCTCTTCGCTGAATGAAAGGGCGTCTTCAGGTATGTAGCTCCGATTTCGCTTTTCCCTGGTGATGGATACTTTCGTTTGCTTAAAAATGGGTCCCTGAGGGACGTCGAATCCACCAATAATCATGTGGATGACGTGTTGTCGTTCTTCTGTTTTGTTTTTCTTATTTGCCTCTCTTTCCCGAAATTGGTTTTTAGCTCAGTCGCTGAGGAATTCTCGAAGGTCCCTTTGCTAATTAGTCGGGCCACCTATTCTCGAAGTTGTCTGCAATCCTCGGTCCTATGACCGTGAGTATCGTGATATTCGATATCAAGTTAAGGTTCCTCTGCGAAGGATTTGATAGCACGGGTCTTGGCCACCTGGTATCCCTGATCTTACTTATGGCTGATATGATGTCTGAAACATCGATGTTGAAGTTGTACACAGATAGTCGGGGTTCCTCTACCGGCCCTATGTGCCTGTCGAATCCTGCTTTGTTCACGAGTCCCCGAGGATTCTGTCCTCGGTCCATCCTTTGGTCACTTCGAGGTATGTTACGCCTCGGGATATTTCTCTGATTTTCTACGTACGGCTGATACCTTTCTTTGTTTGGCCTTGGCTCTCTTTCTGGAAGCCTCGATTCCTTTGCTAAGATCTACTAGGATACACCGAGCCCGAGGGTCAATTGGTCATCCTCGACCCTGATCTTTTATTGATACTTGTTGTGCACATCCGCCCAAACTACGGCGGGGTACTCGATTAAATTCTGCTTCAGCTGTTTTGAAGTTATCGAGCTTCATTCATTCAAGCCCTGAGTGAAGGCTTGTACCGCCCAATCGTCGGAGACCGGTGCCAATTCCATTCATTCCAATTGAAAACGGGATACGAACTCCCTTAACATCTCATTCTCCCTTTGCTTGATTCTGAAGACATCATATTTCCTTGTAGCGACCTTGATGGCACCAGCGTGTGCCTTCACAAAGGAGTCCGCCGTCATGGCAAATGAGTCTATCGAGTTCGGGGGCAGGTTATGATACCACATCATGGCCCCTTTGGATAGTGGTTCTCAAATTTTTTTCAATAGGACGGATTCAATCTCGTCATCTTAGGTCGTTCCCTTTCACAGAACAAGTGTAGGAAGTAATGTGCTCATTGGGGTTCAAGGTTCCATTGTATTTCGGGATATCGGGCATTCTGAATTTCTCCAGGATGGGCATCGGAGCTGCACTTGATGGGAATGGATTTTGCACGAACTTTTTTAAATCTACACCCTTCAGGATCGGGGGTGCGCCTTGGATCTGATTGACCCTTGAGTTATAGGTCTCCACCTTTTTATCATTTGCTTCTATCTTCTTTTCGCCCGATTCAATCCTCTTTGCGAGGTCTTCGAGCCTACTGCCACGTGGGGATTGGGGTGGGGATTATTAATCTTTACCCACTTATTAGGTAATTAGGTAATGTCCTGTTACCCGGTAATTAACCAATTACCCGCATAATTAAGATTTATCTCAATTTACTTAAAATTCTACTTATTTTTAATACACGTTATACATAATTATATCATGTTCATATAGTACCTTTTATGATACTAGTCCATAAATATCGGGTATTATCGCTCGACCCTTATTTTATCCCAAATCGGCAACCTTCAATGAAACTCATTTTCTTTAATTCGTGTACCCTTTATCCGTCATGACACTTACTTATCGCTTGTTATAAATAGAATAAATACGTTAACCTTAATATAATATCATCCCCGAGTCTACGTCGGTTAACTGAATACGAAACTTTAATGTACAAAAATGAGAGATGTAACATCCTTCCCCCTTAGAAACATTCGTCCTCGAATGTTTAACTCCCCGGGATCTATATAACTTTGGCAGAGTCGCCTTTGTAACAACACTACTACCAACTCTTCTTTTAGAAACTGAATAATTCAACACCACATAGGACCTCAATAATCAATAACAACAATGGCCTCACACGACCAATGGCAATAACTAACACAAGAATCCTTACACGTACCTTAAGGTTATGACGTCTCAGTCGGACCCTTCTCTGGAGGAGGAAATAAGTAGGGATATCTAGACTTCATGTGTTCCTAGGCCTCCCAAGTCATTTCTTCCACATTGTTATTTCTCCAAAATACTTTCACTGAAGCTACATCTTTAGTTATCAATCTCCGAACTTGTCTGTCTAATATAGCAATGGGAGTTTCTTCATATGATAGTTGCTCTGTGACTTGAACATCGTCAACTGACACAACTCCAGAAGGATCTCCGATACATTTATGGATCATAGACACATGAAAGACTGGATGTACAGATTCCAAGTCAGAAGGCAAATCCAACTCATATGCTACCTGGCCTACCTTGCGTATGATCTTATATGGTCCAATGTACCGAGGGATAAGTTTTCCCCTTTTTTCGAACCTCATAACGCCTTTCATCGGTGATAATTTTAGGAATACCCAATCGTCAACCTGAAATTCCAAGTCTCGCTGTTGATTATCTGCATAAGACTTCTGATAGCTTTGAGCTGCTAATAGCCTTTCCTGTATAAGCTTAATTTTCTCGATTGCCTTTTGTACCAATTCTGGTCCTACTAACGTAGTTTCCCCAACATCGAACCACCCTATAGGCGACCTACACTTTCGTCCATAAAGAGCTTCGTATGGAGCCATTTGAATACTGGAATGGTAGCTATTATTATATGTGAACTCAATAAGTGGCAGATGATCATCCCAGCTACCTTTGAAGTATATCACACAAGCTCGTAACATATCCTCAAGTGTATGAATAGTACGCTCAGCCTGTCCGTCTGTCTGGGGATGAAATGATGTACTAAGACTTACCTAAGTCCTTAACCCTTTTTGGAAGGACCTCTAGAAATTAGCTGTAAATTGAGTTCCTCTATCCGAGATAATAGATACAGGGACACCATGCAGTCGTACTATCTCCTTAATATAAATCCTGGCATAATCCTCTGCGGAATATGTAGTCCTAACGGGCAGAAAATGGGTTGACTTTGTAAGCATATCAACAATCACCTATATAGAATCGAACTTTCGCTGGGTACGCGATAAGCCTACGATGAAATCCATATTAATTACTTCCCATTTCCAAGTCGGAATCTCCATAGCCTGCAATAATCCACCGGGCATTTGATGCTCAATCTTAACCTGCTGACAGTTAGGGCACTGAGCAACAAACTCTACTATATCCTTTTTCATTTCGTCCCACCAATATACCTCTTTGATATCATGATACATCTTTGTTTCCAACGCAGCCCTGCAACATTAGGGACACATGCTCGTCTTCGATATCTGAGGACCCCATCTCCTGTAATTTCGAACGGTGTCTTCTCCTTCTGAGGGGTGGTATCCCTATAATGAACTAACACAAGATCCTCGTATTGGTGTTCCTTTACTTCAGTTACTAAAGAGGATGTTGATGTATCCTGAATAGTAATTCCAATATCACCTGAGTCCAGTAACAAAACTCCAAGACTAGCTAGATGATGAACCCCATGGGCTATTCCCCTCTTTTATGGCTGTAAATATGACAGGCTACCCATAGATCTACGGATGAGGGCATCGGCTACCATGTTTGCCTTCCCTGGATGGTATAAAATATCAACATCATAGTCTTTAATTAGCTCCAACCATCTTCTTTAACGTAAATTCAATTCCTTTTGCCTATAGATATACTGGAGGCTCTTATGATTGGTATAGATATCAACATGAATGTCATACAAGTAGTATAATATTTAGTGCATGAATCACCGCGGCTAACTCTAAGTCGTGTGTCGGGTAGTTCTTCTCGTGCTTTATTAGCTGTCTAGAAGCATAAGCTACAACCTTACCATGATGTATCAGCACACAACCCAACCCAATGCCTGAAGCGTCATAATAGATAACATAACCATCGGTCCCTTCTAGGAGCGTTAGAACTGGTGCTGAAGTTAATCTGTCCTTCAATGCCTGGAAACTCCGTTCGCAAGCATCAGTCCATTGAAACCTTGCTCCCTTCTGAGTTAACTTTGTCAAAGGTGCTGAAAGGGAAGAAAATCCCTCTACAAATCTCATATAATAACCTGTCAGACCGAGAAAGCTAAGAACCTCAGTCGGCGTCGTGGATCTAGGCCAATACTTTACTACCTCAATCTTTTGTGTATCCACCTGGATGTCTTCACTGGAAATGATATACTCAAGAAAAGCTACAGAATTCAACCAGAATTCACATTTAGAGAATTTTGCATACAACTTCCCTTTTTGTAGAGCTTTGAGCAAAGTACGCAAATGATCTGCGTGCTCAACCTCTGAACGAGAATAAACCAATATATCATCGATAAATACAATTACGAACAGTTATAAAAAGGGCATGAACACACGATTCATCAAATCCATGAATACTGTTGGGGCATTGGTTAAACCGAACGACATAACACGAAACTCAAAATGCCCGTATCTGGTCCTGAATGTTGTCTTCGGAATATCTTCCTCCTTAACCCTTACCTGATGGTATCCAGACCTCAAGTCTATCTTTGAAAACAACTTGGCACCTTGCAACTGATCAAATAAATAGTCAATCCTCGGGAGCGGGTACTTATTCTTGATCGTCACCTTATTCAACTGTCTATAATCAATACATATCCGTAAGGAACCATCTTTCTTCCTTACAAATAACACAGGCGCTCCTCACGGTGATGTACTAGGTCTGATAAAGCCTTTTTCAAGTAAGTCCTTTAGTTGTTTCTTCAACTCTTTCAGCTCAGCGGGGGCCATTCTATAGGGAGGAATAGATATTGGATGAGTATCTGGTAGTAGGTCAATACCAAAACTCAGTTTCTCGCTCTGGCGGAAGACCTGGAAGTTTATCAGGAAAAACATCGAGAAACTTATTAACCACAGGGATGGACTGAATGGTTGGTGACTCTACTTTCATATCCTGAACCCGAACTAAGTGACAAATACAATCCCTTTCTGATCATCTTCCTTGCCTTGAGATAGGAAATAAATCTACCTTTCAGCGACGCCGTATTACCTTTCCACTCCAAAACAGGCTCCCCTGGAAATTGAAATCGGTCTATCTTTGATCTACAATTAATGTTGGCATGACAAGAAGCCAACCAATCCATACCCATTATAACATCTAATTCTATCATATCTAACTCGATTAGGTCCGCTATGGTATATCGACTTTGAACCACTATTATACAACCCTTATATACTTGCTTAGCTACCACTGAGTCCCCAACATGTGTAGATACCTCAAAAGGTTTAACCAATTCAGGTTTTATTCCAAACTTACTAGCAACCAATGGAGTAACATATGATAAGGTGAAACCTGGGTCAATCAGTGCATATACATCATATGAGAAGACTAAGAATATACATGTAACAACATCAAGCGATGACTCCTAATCTTGTTGTCCTGCCAACGCATAAATGTGGTTCTAAGGATCGCTCGAGCTAGATGTTCCGCCTCTGCCTCTACCACGGATCGTTGGTGCTTGTGAACCTTACCCAGGGGGCGTACTGATGATGACGAACCGACTACAGATCCTGCTGGCTGAGCTATGCTTGCAGCACCTCTCATCGGACAATCCCTCATAACGTGGCCCGGATAACCACGACTATAACAAACACCCAATCTGATACGGCACTGCCCAGCATGCTGCTTACCATACTGAGTACATCGTGGCAAGGGCGGCCTCATCTGACTTGACTCGCCCCTATACTGAGAACCTGAGGGCTTGGAATTCTGACCAGGCCCTGAATATGTGGAACGATCAAATCTCTTACCTCCAAACTAGGGGGTGCTTTAGCCGATGGCTGGGCTAGATACTCGGGTACTGTTGCCTCTGTCCACCTCGAAACTAACCATAAGGACCTGAAGACCTTGCTCTCTTATTCTGGGCCCTATCATTCTCACGATCGGCCCTCTGTTTCTGCTTACGCTCCTCTACACCCTGAGCGCATGCCCGAATACGAGAAATATCCATGTCTGGCTGAAGTGAGATCAACATACAATCGTTAAGCAAGTGCAGCTCTAATACCATCACGAACCGGTGAACCCAATCCTCCATCTTAGATACAATAGTGGGAGCATACAAACTGAAGACTGTACTATCGAACACTCATGTTACCCTGCCGAAGGGTCAAGAACCTATCAACTCTGGCCCGTCTAAGCTCTGGTGGCAGATAATGATGAAGAAAAGCTTCTGTAAACTCCTGTCATACTGATGGAGGGGCATCCTCACCTCTGGAAAATTCCCAAGACTCGTACCAATTAACTGCAGCATCTCGGAGTCTATAGGAAGCTATCTCAACTGACTCAGTCGCAGTGGACTTCATTACCCTTAACGTCCTATGCATTGTATCAATAAACACCTGAGGGTCCTCGTTTGAATCTGTCCCAGTGAATACTGGAGGGTCTAAATTAATGAAGTCACGAACCCTCGCACTGATAGACCTATCTGCATGACCAATACCTATTTCCTGACGCCAAGCCCTGTGCGGCTACTAATCGAGTTAATAGCTGAATACATCTCTCACATCCTGACCTGGTGCATCTGGCTGAGGGGCTGAACGTACAGGGGAGGGCGCTGGGGCTGGTGCCCCTTGAAGCTCTTCTGGAAAAGGCGGGGTATGTGAACTATGAGATGGAATCTCACTATGAGACTCTCTCTGATCCCTGCTAGCTCGTGGCGCTCGACTAGTAGTCTCTCCAGCCACGGACTTTCCCTTCTGAACGGCTGTAGTCTTGGGAGGCATCACTAAAAATATAACATATTGTTAGGAAAATGAATTCTTATATCGCACGATCTGAGAAAAAAAAAAGAGGATAACATCTTATATGTCCTGTAGCCTCCTGTCCATAAGTGTGGTGCACAACACACCCATAAACAAGACTCCACTATAAACGGTCTGTAGACAACCATAGGACAGACCTGCTTTGATACCACTTTTGTCACGACCCAAACCGATAGGCCGCGACGGGTACCCGAGCCCTACCTGTCGAATATCCCTAAGAATGCGTCTAAGATATAAACCTGAATGACATCTACTGAATTACGAGAATAACATACATGAAGGAAACCTGCCCAAAATACATACATACATATAAGTGCGGATTACAGTGGGTGAGCCGGCAAGGCCGCTATAGACAACTATATACCCAAAACTGAAAGCCGACAAGGCCACATACTATCCAACTATGCATAACTGTCTAAAGACCTCTAATAGAAATACAATTGTACAAAGACGAGACTGAGCCACGTCATACCCACATATATACACAAGAATATCATACCAAATCAAAAGCAATTGCGGATCAAGTGGAGCACGCCAACTCTCGCTGATCAAGTATCCTAAGAAGAGGGACTATCAGCTTGCCTATCTGCACCTGCGGGCATGAATGCAGGCCCCGTGAAATAGGGCGTCAGTACGAAAAATGTACTAAGTATGTAAGGCATGAAAACCAGTACATAAAAGACATAGATGAAACATGGAATAAATAAATCCATCTGTAAATATCAGTAACTTAGTAAATTCTAAAACAATTATAATGGCACGTGCATATAAATGTCGTGTCATGCATAGGTATAGGTGTACATAATATCATCAACCCTCTGAGGCATCCCATCATATCGTCTCGGCCACTCTGGGAAACATCATCAACATATACCAACTGATCAGGTGGTGGTGCGTATATAACGCCGTAACCTTTTTCCATATCCCATATACATATAATATACATATATACGCGTATATAACGCCATCTGGTCATGGGTCAATGTACATGTATAAATGCATGAAATGCATAAGAAATACATGAATAAAATTTTCTCGAATGCCATAAAAATCAATATGCCTTTCAGATAAATTTTATCAAATACGTATTTTTCTGGGACCCACGAATAGAAGATATAATAATAATTCACATGGGGAATCAAGAATATAGACACCCCTAGTATTTCTATGAATAGAGTCATTTGTGAAAGTTGTGTATTTTGCTCGTTTCATTTGTATTATTTGGATCATGCCAACAAAAAAAAAAAAGGGATAGCATTAACATACCTGAAGTAGGGGAAAATCCGCATGATATTCTTGGAAAAGATTGTACCGTACTCCTTTAGAACCGCAAAATTTTACGTTGCTACGGTTTTAACAATTCTTGTTGGAATTGTTTGCAAGAGTTTCGTTGGAAGCTTTTTTTTTTGTATGGAGCTTAGCGTATGTTCTTGAGTATTGTGAATCAGGAAGAAATACTTATAATTCACTTTGTTATTCTCTGATCAAATGAACTAAGCTTTAAAAGAGACCAAACTTTAAAAGAGACCAAATTTTCTTATAAACCTTGAGTGTATTACACGTTGATGGCCTACTCACTTTAGATAGCCACTAAGCTTATATGACTACTTAGTCATATGTCTTAATAGTGTCCTACTGCCACGTAGGGATTATTAATATTTACCCATTTATTAGGTAATTAGGTAATGTCCCGTTACTCGGTAATTAACAAATTACCTGCATAATTAAGAATTATCTCAATTTACTCAAAATTATACTTATTTTTAATACACTTTATACATCATTCTATCATGGTCATATGGTACCTTGTATGGTACTAGTCAATAAATATTGGGTATTATCAATCGACCCATATTTTTTCCCAAATCGGCAACCTTCGACAAAACTCGTTTTCTTTAATTCATGTACCCTTTATCCATCATGACAGTTACTTATCTCTTGTTATAAATAGCATAAATACGTTAACCTCAAGATAATCTCATCCCAGAGTCTACGTCGATTAACTGAAGACTAAACTTTAACGTACGAAAATGCGAGATGTAATAACTCATCTTCGTGACAGTCAAGACAACTTCCTCAAGTTCTCTAAAATGGTAGTATATGCATTCTACTGAATAGAAGCCTCATACAAAACACACAACCTCAAATCTCCTCGGAGGAGATAACCCACCTTCTAACCTCAAGTTGACATCTTCCCATAACCCTACCATGGTCAAAACATCTAGGCAACCAATTATTCTTCCTGAGTCTGCACTCGTCAACAAGATATACGTATCCACTTCATTCCCAAATGAAAAACTAAAAGATCCACCAACACGTCCACATCTCAAGATTGTACAACAGATCGAGACGATGATCAAGTATCCATATCCCTTATGTATCCCATCTGCAATATCACAAGCCATCGGTGCACATCTAAGTTCGAATAATCAACATCGCCCACGAATCGAAGAGAAAGAAACTAGAGATTAGGATTCAAGCTGAATCAAGGTAGCACGATAAGGAAAGAAAGAGGGGAAGTTTCTTAGATGCCCGGTAGCGTCTCAAAGATAAGTATGGACATCATCATGCAATTCCACAAGACTCTACTAGGCATTTTCTCATGACTCGTAGAAACTATGAACCTAGAGCTCTGATACCAACTTGTCACAACCCAAATCCCACCAAGTCATGATGGAACCTAACCAAACTCGCTTACCTAGTCAAAAAGTATAAGTTAGAACTATAACGAGATATCATCAATAAATAATAAATAAGACTATGAAAATCAATACAACTATCCCAAGGACTGGTACTGCAAGTCACGAGCGACTAAGAATAAGGGTACAACTCCGATTTGAGGAAAGATACATCATCTGTTCGAAATTTACATAAACAGAAATACAAGTCATAAACTACCACGAACAAATGAGAGCTTGTATTTGGAATGCTGGTACATCTTCAATGTTAGGCTTCGTCATCCACAGCAGCTCAGCTCCATAATTTGCACGCAAAGTGTAGAAGTGTAATATGAGTACAATCGACTCCATATACTCAGTAAGTATCTTGTCTAACCTCGGTGAAGTAGTGGAAATATTTTTAAGTCAAAAGACACTCACTTAATATAACTCATACAGTTCATAATCAAAAGAAAATAACAAGGAGGAAAAGACAAATAATAATGAAAGGATCAAGTAAAAGAAATAATGAGCTTGTTTCAATAATATTACAACCAAACCTTTCTGATAAATCAAGTCTATGAGGAAGAAAACAATATCCATGAACCAATCCATATAATGAAAAAGGGTATGTTCAAGTTATCAAATCAAATGGCACAACAACTCCCTTCGCGCATTTATCTCATCCTCGCCAAACATATGCAACTAGGTCAAATCGTATGGCACGAGAACACCCTTCGTGCACTTCCACTCTTCCTCACCTTTTACATGTATAACAGCACCAAACAAGGTACAAGGCATATAGCTAACAGTAACAATTAGATATGAGGCATAGATATAGCAATAACAAGCAAGGTAGAAGGCGTATTGATAATATAACAAACTAGAAAGAAAGCATGTAGGTAGTGGTAACAACCAAGATAGAAAAGAGATTAGAATGGAAAGCAAGGTAGGAGGCATATAGGCAACTGAGGCAGATAAGATATGATAAACATAAGTGGAAGTAACAGTAAAGACATGAGGTACCTAAGTAATAACGGCGAATCTAGCAAATAGAACAGAAATAACAGGCAACAAGGTAAGATATACATGAGTAACGCTGACAATCAAGGCAGAACACGCACACACATGCATTGTAATAACACATTACAATGCATGTCTCTCATCCTCACTTGTACGGAAACTCCCGTCATGCAATGAACTCAAGATAAACACAGTACAATGCATGTCCCCCGTCCTCACTTACACAAAAACACCTGTCGTGCCATGAACTCTCATCCTCACTTACACGAAAATACTCATCATCCCAATATCATATCAAATCACACGGAAAAACTAATCATGATAATATCATATCAAATCGCACGAAAACACCCATCGTGCTAATATCCCTCATCCTCATATGCACGAAAACACCCGTCGTGCAATACAACTCATCCTCACTTGCACAGAAGCACCCATCATGCAACATTGCTCATCTTCACCAATCATATGTATATTAGTATCAAGCAAGGTAGGATGCATAAATACGATCAAGAGGTATGAGTAAGCATATTTCAATATGTGAGAGATAAGCATAACCATCTTACAACTAGGCAAGCTAACCATTCAAGAGCTGCCTTGTCCAAAGATCGCAACATAGTATGAACATGATCTCAACATGAATAAGAAAAGCTCAAGTAGCACCAACATGGCAAGTATAGACATGTGCTTGTAATACAAAGCACAACTACGATCAAATCAATTATATCACAACTTCAAGAATAGCCTATTAAATTCCTTTTAGATGTTACGTTTTAGCATGATTCCTAGCATGGATAATTAAACTCATTTAGTCATAAGAAACATAAAGAAAGTTAAGAAGATCACAAAGTTTTACAGGAAAAAAAGAAACATATAATATACCCCGAGCATGGATAACCCTGGAACATATATATACGATCATCACCTTGCATATTCATCACCCCCACATATAGCAAATAATATCATTTATTAGGAAAAGTTTCTTACCTCATTCGGGCTAGTCCAAAGCTCCAAAATCGCATTTCCTTGAGAAATCACCTCTAACCAACAAAAATCTAGCCAACGTCCCCCAAGGAAGTCAACAAATCCCACTGGAAACGATCTCAATCCATAAAGCTTCAGTCTTTGTTAAATTTCTAAAAAGACAACAAAAGTTCCCATGCCCACATGACCGCATGCCCGAAATTCGGAACCAATACCAAAATCTAATGACCCATAATCTGCCGAGTCCAAGTATATGATTAGATTCCAAAATTGCATCCAAATCAATACTCAAAATACACTCTCTTAAGGTGTAGTCAAAACCCCAAATCTATCTCAAAATTCCATGTTTTCGATGTTAATATTTCATGTAGATTCTTGAAATAATATAAAAATGAGTAAGAATCACCTATCCCAAAATTTTGTATGAAAATCTCCTTAAAAAATTGCCCCTCTCTGTCCAAGGTTCAAAAATATGAGAGAATGAGTAAAGTTTCCAAAATTCCACTTAAAAGATACTCCCTAGTGATACCCTATGCAATCGCGACCCATTGCTTCGCGACCGCGAAGCACAGAAATAAGTCTGCCTCTAAATACACCATCGCAATTGCGAAACTGCACGCGCAATCGCAGAAGCCAACACCTCCAACACCTTGGAGAATGCGTCGCTCCTTACGTGAACACGCTTACTAGACTTTCGAGCGTACGCTATGCATCTACCTGCCCGCGACCACAAAACACGACCAGCCTAAACAAGATCCTCCTTTGCGATTGCATAGCTACCTCGGCGATTGCAAAGTTAAATACTCCACCTGCCAACTTCTCTTCTCTGCGATTGTGGGACTCAGCTCCACAGCATTGCCCAACACCAGAAAACCAGCAATGCAAACATTATCTGAATTGGTCCAAGACCACCCTGAATCACATCCAAGGCCCCTAAGACCCCATCCAATCATACCAACAAGTCCAAATTTTCACGCCCCGAACCTGGGGGTGAGACCGGCACCTGGTGCCTCACCTATCCTTGCGTACCAACTTGCGACTAAGGAACTCTGAACATGTGATATCATACTTTGGCCATGGGCCACATTGCAAGACAACTGCGAATGCTGACTAAGTATCAATATAAATTTGGGCCTACAAGGCCGTCATAACTACTACAGCTGACAAACCAACCAAATATACCTACAAGGCCAGCAAGCTCAACATACTGCACTAACTGATAGGATATATCTACAAGCCTCTACTGATGGATATACTGTGATCAGAATAGCTCCCCAACCTACTCATAACATATATACATATATATACAAGATGTACATAAGGTTCTAGACCCGGCAACTCCGAAAGGCATGAAGCTTACCGATCAAGCTGAACTCGGCAACACTTAATGAGGAGGTCTACCCGTCTGTCGGTCTGAACCTGCACGCATGAAAAACAGTGCCCCCGAAAAGGGGACATCAGTATGAAATAATGCACCGAGTATGTAAGCCAATATACTGAAAGTTGAACTGAACTGATAATATAACAACTGAAAGTAACGGGAAGTCAAAGATAATCTGAAGATATGCTTACCTGTTGATACTGACTCAACTCTCTCAATATAGTAAGTAAAATAGTTGTCCGGCTCTATTTTATAT
>ML405525.1:0-40376 GCA_005239525.1 Nicotiana knightiana | reverse complement strand
CTCTATTATATATATATATATATATATATATATATATATATATATATATATATATATATATCTTCTCTGTCGTAGTAGGCTTGCTCATAGGCGCTCGGCCATACTATGCTCTGTATCTCGACCAACTAGGCTCGCTCATAGGCGCTCGGGCACAGTAGGCTCAGTATATAACTTACCATCTGATCTGAGGTTTCCCAATAGGGGCCTGCCCATCGATTATAGCTCGATGGTAATGTAAATACTATAATACTGTATATATAGACTCTCTGCTCTCTTGACTGGAAGAAGGAAATACTCAATTGAATATTTTACTTACAAGACTAGGAAAAATATACGTAAATTTTGGGATATGAATTTTTTCTCTATACCTCGTTATCAAACTCGTGTAATTATGAGATCATGCCAAAATGAAGGAAAATCTTAGCCTTAACATTCCTGGAGTAGGGAAAAATCCATATAATATTCTTGGAAAAGGTTGCACCGTACTCTTCTAGAACCGCAAAATTTTACGTTACTAAGTTTCAACCAGAGCGTTAGAGATTTCCTACGAGTTTTCAAAATTCTTGCATCCAAATCGTTTTCAACTAGAGGAGTACGTAAAATTTGGTTAGAGATTTAGTTGGTACAAACCTCATATGATTGAAATCCTTGTACTTAAATTAATAGGGATGATAGGTTTGGTACTTACCACATTAGTTAAAAGTCTTTGTACTTTTGATTATGAGAGAATGAGGTGTCTTTGTTATTGACACCTTACTTTCCAACTAATCATAAATAGCTAATAGTCACATTTTCAAGAAGTGGCTTACTTCCATGTTTTTAGAGGGGTGGGGTAGGAATTATTAATCTTTATCCACTTATTAGATAATTAGTTAATATCCCGTTACCCGGTAATTAACCAATTACCCGCATAATTAAGAATTATCTTAATTTACTTAAAATTCTACTTATTTTTAATACACTTTATACATCATTCTATCATGGTCATATGGTACCTTGTATGGTACTAGTCTATAAATATCGGGTATGAACACTCGGCCCGAATTTTATCCCAACATGCCAAACTTGGACGAAAATTTATTTTCTTTGACTTGCTTCCCCTCTCACCTTCACGAATTTACTCATCACTTGTTTGAAATAGCATAATCCTTATAATCTCCAAACAATCTTTTTCTTGGACTGATGTCAATTACCTTACGACAAATTCAACGTACAATACTACACGGTGCAACGTCATCGTAATTTAATGCTGCAAAATGTAACATCATCGTAATGTAGTACTGCAAGGCGTAATATCATCATGATATAATACTGCGGGACGTAACATCGACGTAATATTGCGGGGCATAACATCATTCCCTCCTTTGGAATATTCGTCCTCGAATGTTGACTGATGCTCTTACCATTTTCATAACTTATAACTCTTGTGAATATCTTACTCTCCTTGACATTTACGCAGTTGTCCTATGAATAAATCCAAAGGCCAGGGCATTACCCTTTTTAGGCCTATTTCCCATTCCATGACTTGTGATCGAATTCCTTCCAATCTCTTAACTGTTGTTACCTTCTATCATGCAGCCTCTACGATACTGACCTTGTAAGTGTGCCTATGTGATTCTCCTCTCCTTTTTCCTCCATCTTTTAGACAATCTCTAGGCCTTACTTTTACATATACAAGGCTTAATAGGAGCCTCTCTGGGCATTTATAGGTGTACTGAAGTTCTTCGTTCGGTACTTTGTAGAATTTGCAAATATAGCTATATCTTATTTCGTAGACCTGATTATCCATTCGTATGACTTTACTGCATCTACGTAGGTCATACTATACCATATTTCTTACTTTAGTATCGTTACTGAGGTCTGCAACCAACTTCAGGTTACTCTCGTTGCTTATCCTTAAGACTGATGGTCTAATCTTATCTTATAATGTTGAACTTTTATCTATCTATTGTTGATTCACCTTAATGTTCATTCATCATCTACCATTGATAACTTGATCTTTTATGTAATACCGTCGCTAGGGCTTGCGTCTCATCGGGGATATCAGGAGTAGTTAGATTGATCCTGGGGGTGATACTATTCTTCCATAACCGTACTTTTATAGCATCCCAATGTGGCTCACCTTATATGGGTATTTAGTCCCTTACAATTCATGAAATCCTCTTCCCCCTTCTTTTTTTTTCTTCTTCAAATCATTACTCAAGCGAAGGCCCAAACGTCATCCTTTATTTATCACAATTACACATTCATTCTGCCATCAGGGTAGCATTATATCTCCTCTAAATGCTGCTAGTATTAGACTCCTTTGAGTTCCTTCAGGCTATATTGAGCTTTCTATAACTTAGAGGAACCATCAGCTCCTTTGTTTTCACGGGCTTAATCTTGAGGACTTATCCATTTTTGTCACCTTTTCCCTTGCCTTCTTCTTATCCTTATTCTTGTCTTTCTAAAACCTTGTCGTTCTATTATAATTTAGCTTGCGATCGATTCCCTTAGGCTTTTCTAGAACATCAATCGAGACATCGCATCGTCTCTAACTCTTCTTTTACTCTCTAACTAGGCCTTTCGGTACTTAGAAACAATAGGCTGGAAGATATGCTACTGATGACGTTTCTATCATCCCTGGATACTGAATCCCAGTGCTTCTAGTCTTTTACCTGAAGTATGGACCACTCTCATCCTTATATACTTAAGTATTTCGCACGTTGTTCACCTTTACCTTACTTACTTTAAAATATCACCTTACCTTCTTCTATCCTTCTTCCATACTCCCTCCCACATAAGTATAAATCACATCCACCATTTGAAGCTCTATTATAATACTTGCACCTCTGGTGCCTATACAATCAGGTGAGAGCTCCATACTGACTTCTTATGAGGCTGGTACTTCTTCTAACTGGCTTTATGTCGGCTTAAGATATCTCCCGATCTGTGGTTCATGGTATTAGTTATCCTGTTTATCCTTTCATGGGCACTGAGTAATATGAATGATACAATCCTTTAATAATTTGATCTTTCATCTAAGTCCTAGTCTCAATTCTTTCTTTTAACATATGCCAGAATCTTCTATGGCTGTATATGCTGCATGTATAAAACTCCGAACCCTTAAGTGCGTTCATAACGTAACCAATTTTGGATCATTGATCGGATAATTTCTTTCGTTCCATCTTAGCTTTCTTTCAACATATGCTATTACTTTTGCTGGTCTTTTTGCCCCTTGTTTCGTCCATACTTAGCTTATCTTAGTGCCCACACATGCCCGAATTTTCGTGCAACTCATATGATCTCGAATATTACTTTTAATTTTACTTCCCTCTCATTAGCCACAGTAGGTGACACTCTCATTTGGAGTGCTTACAATGTTGTTGTGAGACTGTTGTTACACGACCATTTCCTCTTTAGGTCATTGTGCTTAGGTTGAAGCCTTCTTCCTAATTTCCTCAGCTAGTCTTTTGTTGTAGTACTTAGGGAGAACCCTTGACTCTCGTAAAGTTGTGAGCTTATTACGAACCCTTTTTGATGTCCTTCCTTGCCTATAATCATCTGTAGTTGCTTACCTCCGTGTCCTTGTGCTTGTAGGGTTGCTTCTGAACTGATATTTTGATTGTCTTCCCAGCGGCACTTTCTTTTATCCCCGGAACACCCATACGATACCTTTAACTATCCCGACTCCTAATTGAATATATCTCAAGTATGGTAATGACGTTATTGCGGGGCTGAATTCTCCATGTTGGAGTTTACTACATTTATCTTGTATGATCTGTTGATTTGTCTGCGCCTTCTTGTCTAGTCATGACTAAGCTCGTCCTGAATAAACTACTAACTACTCGTCGGCCCATTCTCATATTCATATTCCGCGTAATCTCTCTTGGATTATTTCCTTTGCCTAACTTACGTCTTGCATTGGCTCCTTATTTATCAATAACATTCCGGGCAGGAACCCGTACTTCCTTTCTCTGACATCGTGCTTACATAACGTTCTGGAATCATAGCATACCTGTAGGATTCGGATAAGTGCAATCTCATTCCTTTCTCATTTTTATCTCACTCTTCCTTTACCATTCCATAGTTACTAGAACAACTTAATTTTGTCTTAATGCCACATCACTCCATATTCCTCCCTTTAGGGGAGTACTAAGATTTGGTTCTATGATGATCTACGTATAGATATTTTACCTATTCATCTCTAGCATCTTTTCATATCGTCGATGACCCTTACTCGCCTTGCGATAATTTCTGCACCAAGAATAACAAAATTCCTTACTCACGAGGGTGACACTTAATGTAACTGCTACATATAGTCCCTTAAGCTTAACTTTGCTCACATTTCTTGCTTTAGGGAAGCGTTTTCCTGAATGACCATTTTTTGAATTTCTCATGAATCTTCTTTTGTTGTCCATTCTACTATCGCCAGAACAAATCTGAAATTTTCATGATGCCGACTATTATCAAATCACTCAGTCCCTAATTCATGTTTAGTTTATCTTGTTCACCAATCCATATTGGTATCTATTACTCTGGGGTCTAACTTCTCATTTTATTAATCACGTTAGAGTCGCAAACTATTTCTCGAAATGAGGATGTGACTGTATGACCTATACTCTCTTGTTGTCTTAAGGCCCATCACCTCCCGTCTCTTTCTTCATTTGAATATAGATTCTGTGACACTCTACTATTGCCATCCATGTATCACATCTCACTCATAATGCCTCATTATCCCTCTTCGTACTTCCCTGCTAATATTTCTATCTATCACTTTATTCTAAAAATTCGAACGAAACATTCTTTTTCCTTTAGTTCCCCTTGCTCCATCCATTGGATCTTCGAATTTCCAAACATTCTTTCTCTACTAGGGACGGGAGCCACACTAAGGTAATATTTACCCCTTTCAGGATTCCAGTGCACGTCTTTGTAGTACTCATATCTAGCTGTACTATTTTAGAGTGCACCATCTAAGTATCTCACAAGGATATCTATTATAACCTTTGTAATAACCTTCGAAAATGTCAATTAACGCAAACAGTTTATCCACCATTTTGGGTCACTCTAACCCTAGATGGATCCT
The DNA here is from genome assembly GCA_005239525.1 of Nicotiana knightiana. Taxonomy (NCBI): domain Eukaryota; kingdom Viridiplantae; phylum Streptophyta; class Magnoliopsida; order Solanales; family Solanaceae; genus Nicotiana; species Nicotiana knightiana. Next base: position 35,311 of record ML405525.1, on the reverse strand, counting down.
GATATCCATCCCTCTCTTATACTTCTTTTGTTAGCCCTCATAGGTCATAAATGAGATGGATGCGGCCAATTATACATACCTCTGTTACTATTGAAAGTAACTCAAAATGCTTATATCTCCCTCCTGAGTTGAAAGTACCGATAATCTTCATTAACTGGGTACCTCGTACCCTTTTTCGCCTTGTTTCTTTTACTTGCTGGAACTTATGTTTACTTTCCGATTCTCTTTTTTCCTTTTTATCGTAAAAGTGGATAGGCATACTTCCCTTATGAATCCTTATCAAGAAGCTTACACATCTTAGTATACACATGGTCTGCTAAATACTTCATATTTATCCATCATAAGCATGATGCAAACATCGAGTTCTTCTAACTCAACTCTTCCACAACTATATCTCTTACCAATCGTCTTTCTGGGTGTAGGCATCGTCGTATTATGAATAAGATAAAGTTTAGGAAATTGAGTTCCTACTATTTAGCTTTACCACACGATCTAGAGTAGGAAGAAAGAGTGACAATCCTAAATGCCATGTAGCCTCATGCTTATAAGTGTGGTGCACGACACACCTATAAACAAGACTCTACTAGACACGACTTGTAGACTCCCTAGGACAGAACTGGTCTGATACCACTTTTTTCATGCCCAGAATCTGGGGGGAGAGACCGGCACCTGGTGCCTCACCTATCCTTGCATACCAACTTGCGACTAAGAAACTCTGAAAATGTGATGTCATACTTTGGCCATGGGACACATTGCAAGATAACTGCGAATGCTGACTAAGTATCAATATAAAGTTGGGCCGACAAGGCCGTCATAACTACTACAGCTGAAAAACCAGCCAAATATACCTACAAGACCTACATGCCCAACATACAGCACTAACTGACAGGATATGTCTACAAGCCTCTACTGATGGATATACTTTGATCGGAACAACTCCCCGACCTACTCATAACATACATATATATACAAGATGTACATAAGGTTCTAGACTCGGCAACTCCGAAAGGCATGGATCTTACAGATCAAGATGAACTCGGCAACACTTAATGAGGAGGTCTACCTGTATGTCTGTTTGAACGTGCATGCATGAAATGCAGTGCCCCCGAAAAAGGGACTTCAGTACGAAATAATGTACCGAGTATGTAAGGCAATATACTGAAAGCTGAACTGAACTGATAATATAACAACTGAAAGTAGCGAGAAGTCAAAGATAATCTGAAGATATGCTTACCTACTGATATTGACTCAACTCTCTCAATATAGTAAGTAAAATAGTTGTCCGGCTCTATATGTATATATATATATATATATATATATCTGCTCTACCATTGTAGGCTCGCTCATAGGCGCTCGGCCATACTAGGCTTTGTATCTCGACCAACTGGGCTCGCTCATAGGCTCTCGGCCACAGTAGGCTCGGTATATAACTTACCATCTGATCAAAGGTTGCCTAATAGGGGCCTGCCTATCGATTATAGCTCGATGGTAATGAAAATACTGTAATACTGTATATATAGACTCTCTGCTCTCTTGACTGGAAGAAGGAAATACTCAATTGAATATTGTACTTACAAGACTAGGAAAAATATATGTAAATTCCGGGATATGAATTTTTTCTCTATACCTCGTTGTCAAACTCGTGTAATTACGAGATCATGCCAAACTGAAGGAAAAGTGTATCCTTAGCATACCCGGAGTAGGGAAAAATTCGTATAATATTCTTGAAAAAGATTGCACCGTACTCTTCTAGAACCGCAAAAGTTTACGTTACTAAGCTTCAACTAGAGCGTTATAGATTTCCTACGAGTTGTCAAAATTCTTGCGTCCCAATCATTTTCAACCAGAGGAGTGCGTAAAATTTGGTTAGAGCTTTAGTTGGTAAGGAGCCAAACCTCATCTAATTGAAATCCTTGTATTTAAATTAATAGGGATGATATGTTTGGTACTTACCACATTAGTTAAAAATCTTTGTATTTTTTATTATGAGAGAATGAGGTGTCTTTGTTATTGACACCTTACTTGCCAACTGATCATAAATAGCTTAAAATAATCACATTTTCAAGAAGTGGCTTACTGCCACGTTTTTAGAGGGGTGGGGTGGGAATTATTAAACTTTATCCACTTATTAGGTAATTAGGTAATGTCCTGTTACCCAGTAATTAACCAATTACCCGCATAATTAAGAATTATCTTAATTTACTTAAAATTCTACTTATTTTTAATACACGTTATACATCATTCTATCATGGTCATATGGTACCTTGTATCGTACTAGTCCATAAATATTGGGTATTAATGCTCGGCCCGAATTTTATCCTAACATGCCAAACTTGGACGAAAGTTCATTTTTTTTTTTACTTGATTCCCCTCTCACCTTCACGGTTTACTCATCACTTGTTTTAAATAGCATAATCCTTATAATCTCCAAATAATCGTTTCCTTGGACTGATGTCAATTACCTTACGACAAATTCAACATACAATACTACAGGGTGCAACATCGTCGTAATTTAATACTGCGAAATGTAACATCATCGCAATGTAGTACTGGAAGGCGTAACATCATCGTAATATATTACTGCGGGACGTAACATCGACGTAATATTGCGGGGCGTAACATAAATACCTTATGCAAACTTATCTAAAGGCTCTAAATACCATAAATAACATCAAAACCATGAATCAAAGGTCATGATCATTTTCTTAACTTTCAAACCTCAAACATTGTCGAATGTGTCCGAATCACACTTAGGCATTCCGGATCACAACCAAACTTTTCACACAAGGTCCAATAACCTAAATGAACCTATCCAAGGTCCAAAGTCACAATAGGAGTCTGATAACACCGAAGTTAACTCCCAATCAAACCTATGAGCTTTCTAATTTATCAAATTGCCAACTTTCGACAAATAGAGCCAAAAACTTCTACGAATATTAAAATTAATATTTGAATATACGCCTAAGTCCAAAATTACTGTATGAACCTATTGGAATCATCAAATCACCGATCCGAAGTTGTTTACTTAAAGGTAAAATCTTGATCAACTCTTCCAACTTAAAGCTTCCAAATTGAGAATCACTCTAGCAAATCCATTCCGAACTGCGCAAAAATTGAACCCAACCATACATGCAAGTCATAGTACACCATATGAAATTATTCGAAGCCTCAAATCACAGAACTAAATGCTAAAACTTAAAACAATCGGTCGGGTCGAAATGCTATCTCCAACCTTGATATTTTCATCTTGGTTGATTTGTTGATCTTCAGCAATATTGATGGTTTAAATTGAGCAGAAATGAAAAGAGAAAAGTTAGTATTTTTGGATGAATAGCGAAATTGTTGTAGCCTACGGTGGATGCTAAACTATTTAACCAAAATTTGATTTTTAAGACAAAGCAATTAAATTTATAATTGAGGGTTGAACGCAGCAGATTCAATCCAAAAAATAACTAATTATAGATAATGAAATGATGAGTTGTAAGGCAAGACGAGAAACTAATGGTATTATTTGATGGTCACGTGGGCCTTGAATGTTTGTAGCCGTATCTACTATAAATCTTGTGTCACGACCCCAAATCTAAACCAGTCGTGATGGAGCCTATCGTGGAACTAGTCCAGCCAAATCCACACTCAAATTGTAATAATCTTTAATTTATATCATTACTCAACTGATAACCCATAAAGGTTTCGTTTAAACATTTTAAAACAGATAAAGCTACACTGAATATTAAATACAATCCCGAGATCTCGGAGTCACTGGTCATGAGCATCTACAGAAAATATACAACTCTGGAAAATAAACCCTATTATAGTAAGCAGGAGAGAGCAGGGATGCGGACGCGTGCAGCTACCTCGCAAAAATCTCCTAGAAATCTCAGGAACAGATACACAGCTCACTCTGCCCTAGGACCTGGATCTGCACACAAGGTGCAGAGAGTAATGTGAGTACGCCAACTTAGTAGTAATGAAAATAAATCAGGTCTGAGCAGTAAGAAACACATAAAGTCAAATCATCATTTCAGAATAAGCACAGTCTTTCTTTCCAACAGTGTATACGTTAAATCATCACGCTTAAAAGACGATTTCAGTAAAAACCAATTTGGGAATATACTTGCCAACAGTTTCAACATAACTTTCAAGAAGTTTAGTGTAAAAATGATAAAAATCATAAAAAGCCTCTCGGGCAAAACATATTTCATAAGTTCAGAGTGAAAGTGGTAAAATCATAAGTAGCCCCTCCGGCAAAACATGAATCAGAAACTGCCCCTCGGGCGTACATCACTCAGAATCAGCCCCTCGGGCATACCTCACAGTCACTCATAATCAGCCTCTCGGGCAACCTCACAGTCACTCATACCTCCCAATCACTCGTCACTCGGCACTCGGCACTCGGCACTCGACACTCAGTAGGTACCTGCGCTCACTGGGGGTGTGTACAGACTCCGAAGGAGATCCTTCATCCCAAGCGCTAATATCAAGCCACCTCGTGGCATATCGTATCCTCACAATCAGGCCATCGGCCTCAGAAACTCTCAAAAAGCCACTCGGGCTATCACTAAAACGGGGAAGTATACCCAAAAGATCATTTTATATCTCAAAGTAGTGTAAATAAGGCTGAGTTTCAAAGTCAGTTAAACATAATATGACTGAGTGTAAATCATAAGTCAACATAGTGAGGAAATAGCAGTAAAAGCCCCCAAATGGTCTAAACAAGTCGGCACAAGGCCCCAAACATGGCTTACATCCCAAATATAACAATAGTCTTTAAACACGATTTAAGATATGATTTAAAAGTAAATACGCAACTCAATAGTTGCCACGGGAAGGACCAAGTCCAAATCCACAATCAGTGCACGCCACACACTCGTCATTCGACATGTGCGCCACTCCAAAAATAGTGAAAAAATACGAAGTAGGGTTTCATACCCTCAAGACAAGATTTACAGTCATTACTTAACCTCAAACCGGCCCAAATATTAATCCCCGATGCTCTTGCCTCTCGATTCAGCTCCCGATTTCTTCGAATCTAACCAAAACCATATTAATATCATCAATATATGCTAAAGGAACAAAGCTCACTCGAAAATTATCAAATTTAACCAAAATTCCCGAAATTGACCAAACCCGGCCCCTTAGCCCACGTCTCAAAATTCTATAAAAATCGCATCACAAGAATCCTCATCCTTTCCCGAGTCGATGCATACCAAGACCATCATAACCCGACCTCAAATGCCCACTCAATTCATCAAAAGAAATTCTCAAACTTTCCTCCCATTTTCCACAATTTCCAAAAATTCTTTAAATTAAATGATAAAAATCGAGACTAAATCATGGAATTAATCCAAATATGATTGAAGAACACTTACCTAAAGAGCTCCACTGAAAATCCCTTATATTTCCACCTTCTTCCGAGCTCTCTAATGGGTTTTTGCAAATAAAGACCCAACCCTCGTTTTGTACTTAAAAGAATCTGCCCAGGGAATTTCTCACTATGATTGCGGAACTCCCCACGCGATCGGGAAGAAGAAATATGCTTCCCCACTAATTTACCTTACGCGATCGCAGAACCACTCACGCGACCGCGAAGTACAACAGCTCGGCACCCTCATGAGCCCTTCAACTCTACGCGAACGCGAACAGTACCACATGTTCGCATTGCATAACGGCCACACACTCACGCGATCGCGACCTCCACTATGAGATCCCATAGAACAAAACCCTGCCATCCCCAGCTAGGCCTACACGATCGCAAATATCCTCCCGCGATCGCGTAGAAGGAAACCAGAAAAAAGTTACACCATCCAAAAAAAAATCTGCCAAGTTTTTAAGCCAAGAATTGGTCCGTTTTGTCATGACCCCAAATCTAAACCAGTCCTGATGGCACCTATCGTGGAACTAGGCCAGCCAAATCCACACTCAAATCCTAATAATATTTCATTTATATCATTACTAAACTGATAACCCATAAAGGTACCGTTTAAATATTTTAAAATAGATAAAGCTACACCGAATATTAAATACAATCCCGAGATTCTGGAGTCACTGGTCATGAGCATCTACAGAAAATATACAACTCTGGAAAATAGATCCTATAATAGTAAGCAGGAGAGAGCAGGGTTGCGGACACGCAACTACCTCGCAAGAATCTCCTAGAAATCTCTGGAACAGATACACAGCTCACTCTGCCCTAGCACTTGTATCTGCACACAAGGTGCAGGGAGTAATGTGAGTACGCTAACTCAGTAGTAATGAAAATAAATCATGTATGTGCAGTAATAAACACATAAATCAAATCATCATTTCACCATAAGCACATTCTTTCTTTCCAACAGTGTATAAATTTAATCATCACGCTTAAAAGACGATTTCAGTAGAAATCACTTTGGAATATACTTGCCAAACAGTTTCAACATAACTTTCAAGAAGTTTAGTGTAAAAATGATAAAAATCATAAAAAGTCTCTCGGGAAAAACATATTTCATAATTTCAGAGTGAAAGTGGTAAAATCATAAGTAGCCCCTCGGGCAAAACATGTATCAGAAATTGCCCCCCGGGGGTAACATCACTCAGAATCAGCCACTCGGGCATAGCTCACAGTCACTCATAGTCAGCCCCTCAGGTAACCTCACAGTAACTCATACCTCCTAATCACTCGTCACTCGGTACTCGCACTCAGTAGGTACCTGCGCTCACTGTGGGAATGTACAGACTCCGGAGGGGCTCCTTCAGCCCAAGCGCTAATATCAAGCCACCTCGTGGCATATCATATCCTCACAATCAGGCCCTCGGCCTCACTCAGTCAGAAACTCTCAAAAAGCCACTCGGGCTATCAGTAAAATGGGGTACTCGACCCAAAACATCATTTTATATCTCAAAATAGTGCAAATAAGGCTGAGTTTCGAAATCAGTTAAACATAATATGACTGAGTGTAAATCATAAGTCAACACAGTGAGGAAATAGCAGTAAAAGCCCTCAAGGGGTCTAAACAAGTCGGCACAAGGCCCCAAACATGGCTTACAGGCCAAATATAACAACAGTCTTTAAACACGATTTAACATATGATTTAAAAGTAAAGACGCAACTCAATAGTTGCCACGGGAAGGACCAAATCCAAATCCACAATCAGTGCACACCACACACTCGTCATCCGGCATGTGCGCCACTCTAAAAATAGTGAGAAAATACGAAGTCCGAGGTTTCATACCCTCAAGACAAGATTTACAGTCATTACATACCTCAAACCGGCCCAAATACTAATCCGCGATGCTCTTGCCTCTCGAATCGGCTCCTGATTGCTCCGAATCTAACCAAAAACATATTAATATCATCAATATACGCTAAAGGAACAAAGCCCACTCGAAAATTATCAAATTTAACCAAAATTCCCGAAATTGGCCAAACCCGACCCCCGGGCCCACGTCTCAGAATTCTATAAAAATTGCATCACAAGAATCCTCATCCTTTCCCTAGTCTATGCATACCAAGAGCATCATAACCCGACCTCAAATGCCCACTCAATTCATCAAAAGAAATTCTCAAACTTTCCTCCCATTTTCCCCAATTTCCAATCTAATTATTTAAATTAAATGATAAAAATCGAGACTAAATAATGGAATTAACCCAAATATGATTGAAGAACACTTACCTCAAGAACTCCACTAAAAATCCTTTCAATTCCCACTTTCTCCCGAGCTCTCTAATGGGTTTTTGTAAAGACCCAACCCTCGTTTTGTACTTAAAAGAATCTGCCCAGTGAATTTCTCACCGCGATTGCGGAGCTCCCCACGCGATCACGAAGAACAAATATGTTGCCCCACTAATTTACCTTACGTGATCGCAGAACCACTCACGCGATCATGAAGTACAATAGCTCAACCCCCTCACGCGCCCTTCAACTTTACGCGAACGCGAACAGTACCACGCGTTCGCACTGCATAACGACCACACACTCAGCGATCGCGACCTCCACCACGCTATCGCATAGAACAAAACCCTGCCATCCCCATCTAGGCCTACTCCATCGCAAACATCCTCCCGCAATCGTGTAGAAGGAAACCAGAAAAAAATTACACCAGCAAAAAGAATCTACCAAGTTTTTAAGCCAAGAATTGGTCCGTTAACCACTCGAAACTCACCCGAGACCCTTGGGACCTCAACCAAACATACAAACACGTCCCATAACCTTATTCAAACTTAGTCGAGCCTTCAAAACACCCAAAACAACGCCAAAACACCAAAATCACATCGAATTCAAGCCCATGAACTTTAAGATTTCTAAATTTCACCAAAGATGCCGAAACCATCCAAAACACTTCCGGTTGACCTGAAAATTTGCACACATATCCAAAATGACACTATGAACCTGCTCCAACTTTCCGACCCCTATAGCCTATTTTCCACTACCGACCGGAAATCGCCAAATACTAACTTTCGTCAATTCAAGTCTAATTCTACACCGGACATCAAAAACACATTCCGAACACACTCCTATGTCCCAAATCACCTAACGAAGCTATCCGAACCATAAAATCTACATTCCGAGGTCGTTTACCAATAAGTCAACTTCCAATTGACTTTTTCAACTATTGAACCAAGTTAAGAGACTAAGTGTCTCATTTCTCTCCAAAAATCGCTCTGAACCCGAGCCAACCAATCTAACACAACATAATGAAGCTAAACCACATATAATGAAGCAGAAACGGGGAAATAGGGCTATTACTCTCGGAACGACCGATCGGGTCGTTACATCCTCCCCCACTTAAACATATGTTCGTCCTCGAACGTGCCAAGAGTTGTTCTCCAACACCATCAAATTGCCGCGTAATTTCACCATGCACATACCCGGGGGTGATCCCATGTCACCCTATCCCATATAGGTCCAATAGCACAACACATTTGAAATTTCGAAATCCAACCTGACCCATAAACCTTAGAACCAAGTTCTTACTTCTGAAATAATTTATAAGATCAAAATTCCACAACTATAAACTGAATAAGTATGAACACGCTGAATCAAGCCATATACGTAACCCCAGATGTAATCACATAATATATCGCATGACTCGAACACTCATAGCAATAACTCCTAATCACAATAGCTGCTCAAAATAACTCAATACCGGTAAATAACCTCTTATCAAGCAATGCCTCGCTCTACACTGTCATATACTGCCGATGATGGAAGAAACACGTAGGAACTAGCAACCATTCGTCCGATCACCATCAATATCCTCACAAATATACTGCAACTAAATCCGGAAGTACCCACCCTAGGTTCGACGACCTCGTCTCATCTACCACAACCACTCTAGCAACATGACACATCAATACAATCCAACCCATAACCTATGCAACTCGTGCACCCAATAGCAACATCTCACGACTCAAATCATAGAAAAGATTCACATGGGAGGACTATCCTTCCATTAACAATTACCATCACAACCCCATCCTAAAAGCCTGGCACACATCGTAAAAATCAGAACACACGAATCTGACACCAAGGATCATACCTCCACTTAATTCCTCTACAACGCGTGATCCCATCCAAACGCCAGTCCATATGAAATACTTCAAGTCACCTTACCCAAAAATCGATAACCATGCGCAACTCGACATCAAGTACTCAAAGTGAGTTTCCCTAACCACGGGGAATCGAACGATACCATGCCACACGAACCCGCAAGAACATAACCAATACGTCTCAATCCCGCAATACCCAATTACTTACCTTACTCAAATCTAGCTATAAAGCCCAATTAGAGATGAACCATATGTGACTATAACCAACGATCACAACTCCTCGCAACACCGAAGGGTACTCATACATCACTCTAGAACACGAATAAACTCAGTGACAATCGAATGGTACATCCCTCAACAATAAAAATTCGGAGTCAACAATTCCGACCCGGTGCAGAACACACACTCATACGGGCCTACCAATAACCCTAAATCAACTCTGTTCACCCACAACAGATAGATAACTCATCGAAAAGTTCACAATGACTGAATCATGGTACATACTAACATCTGACTAGCTTTGCTCGTATCTTCACAGTTCACTACCACAAAATAATATATATTGACGAGTTTGGTCCACCTATATATGGTGCTTTCTATGTCTCCACAGCTCGAATATATAACACCTCTAATACTCAATCATTCCACGAGGGATACCCCTATAATTCTTCTGTGCCACCAAGCAACCTTGAATATCAGCAGTCGAATCCAACAAGAGAGTGTTGAAATACCAATGAAGTACCCTTAACTCCACACATTGCCCTTTCTGAAATGTATACCCTCATCAAGCCACCCAATAGTGATATCATCTACCTAGTCGTCTGAAATTGCCAATGATGTCTAAGAAATTTTGTTTTGACCTTCCTTCCAGAACTGAACCGTGACCTCACATATGCAAATCTCAACTCTACCCAATATACCGCATAAGCCATGCCATCCTAGGACAAATATGGGAACTTCATGATCCCTTCCGAGCCACAAGCTACTACATACCCAACTAGCCAAGAATTTTCCATTTGATCTCATCTAGAAGCAAAAATCATTATACATCATAAGCTCCTCGGGCTAGCAGAAAATATACATCTCTAACCGTGGTAGAAACCATCAGGAGCTATCTGAATCCCATTTGTACAACACCCAACCGTCAGGACTGAATTCTTCTAACTCAACCAAGCTATGCAGGTCACCAAAACCCAAGAGCATTGCTAAGAAACACCTGTAAAAACTCATTACCTCATGAACACCCAAAGAACTAATCGTATCCCTTACCATGCCGATCCGACCTACTACCAAGTTGTCCTATTTATCCAAGTTCCTTCTGACTTACCTGCGAATTGGTACTTCTCCTTACCATAATACCGCAATTCTAAACCCAGACTCACCACATGAGACCCAAGCATAACATCATACCGTCTAAGGCTAGTAAGCCGCTAAATACTCTCTCAAATATCTCCAAAAGTACCACATTCAAAATACTAACCCTGAAGAACTTCCTGGAATCTAAATCCATTACCTTCACTTTCATGATACTGATATTTAGAATCCATGATAATGTAGAAATGCCACATGTCTTGGCACCCTCCAACGTAAATCTCAATTCTAGACAAATACACACCTTGAAGATCCTCAATTGTTACGTATAACCTTGAATCTATCAGAACAACTCTCGAGAGTCATCCACTCTACGCAAATCTCAATTGCACTAATCAAGCAGAAAAAATGACTTGGCCCCATTGGCACACCAACATACTAGGAAGTAATCCACACACTGGAAGCAACAAGAAACTCCATACACTGCACCCACTACACCTTTTACAATTACAACTTAAGGCATTCCATGATTCTTATGCACCCATAAATCATTACACAACCCCTATCCAAAATTTCCTTTATTCAAGTCATTCTCGATCTCAACCCTTGCAGGTCATAACTGATTCACCTGTATACCTCGAACCGGATCCAACACATCACATAATCGTGCAACCAACTTATCATTAGCAGACTCCCCCACTTGGCTCAAAGCCATAGATCAAAACAAACAGTAACTCACAATGACCATATGCTAACACCGCCGCCATACCACAGTGATATTCAACTAATCCTTCATAAGCCCATATATAACTCAAACCATTTAACATCCCAAATCATATCCAACCTCGCATTCACCATTGCAATAGCCGTGCCAATTCTCACAAGTGACCTAAACTCAAATTGCAACATATATCCATTACTGGTAAAAGAGAACTTGCTACAAAACAACATAAGGATAACACAACCTCGGAACACCTCGCGGGAAATAGCCCTTCCTGCTTAGCCTCAAACTGATATCTCTCTATAAACTTCTGAACATCATAGCTATTACGTAATCGCTTTACCCTCTTACATTAGAACAAACCAATTCCTACCCTCAAGATATCACAATAAGCGGTATAAGAACCTGAAGCCGATGGCAGAACTAACACTGGAGTTGTGGTCAAAGAAATTTTGAGCTTATGGAAGCTCTCTCCACACTCGTCTGACCACCTGAATACCCTCACTGGACACCACGTGCCCCAAGAATGCTACTGAACTGAGCCAAAAATTCACACTTGGAGAACCTTGCATAAAGCTTATTCTCCATCAATCTCTATAATACCCTCCTCAAATGCTGGGTATGCTCCTCTTGGCTACGTGAGTACGCCAGGATGCCATCAATGAATACAATAACAAAGGAGTGTTCGCTGAATTACACCGTTAATCAAATACATGAACGTTGTTGGGGCATTGGTCAGCTCAAAAGACATCACCAAAAACTCATAACACAACAGAAAGATCCGCTTCACTCAACAACTAAACAACATAAGAGGTCTTCCAATATACTCACAACTCGAAGCCATATGCCAACTCGAGACAGAAATCAAACACCCAATAGTTCTTTCCACATATGCAGCCAATCCTTTTGTCACAATCAAAGAATATGAACACATCTCACCCTCAAATCACACTCACCACATAGACATCCAGACACCAACGGACATATAAGTCCCCAAATGCACGGCTCACACAATCGAAATCTTAACACTCAAGCCACAGAATCAACTCGGCCTCATGTACTCCAGAATTGCCCATTATCAACATGCTAAAATCACATCTCATCCATGGAAGTCACAAGCCGTCGATGCACAACTAATACCAAGCGCTCACATGAGCATTCGAATACATGAAAGGAATTCAAAGAGTTACGTTTTTGGCTAAATAAAATGGATTCGCACAACAAGAATTCAAGAATGTGAGATTTTCCTAAGGGATCTGTAGCCTCTCGAAGATAAGTACGGACGTCTCCGTACTCATCCACAAGACTCTACTAAACCTGCTCATGACCGGTGAGTCCTATGTGACATAGCGCTCTAATACCAACTTGTCATGACCCCAAATCTAAACCAGTCGTGATGGCACCTATCGTGGAACTACGCCAGCCAAATCCACACTCAAATCGTAATAATCTTTCATTTATATCATTACTAAACTAATAACCCATAAAGGTTTCGTTTAAATATTTTAAAACAGATAAAGCTACACAGAATATTAAATACAATCCCGAGATCCCGGAGCCACTGGTCATGAACATCTACAAAAAATATACACTCTGGTAAATAAACCCTATAATAGTAAGCAGGAAGAGCAGGGCTGCGGACGCGTGTAGCTACCTCGCAAAAATCTCCTAGAAATCTCTAGAACAGATACACAACTCACTCTGCCCTAGCACCTGGATCTGCACACAAGGTGCAGGGAGTAATGTGAGTACGCTAACACAGTGGTAATGAAAATAAATCAGGTCTGAGCAGTAAGAAACACATAAAGTCAAATCATCATTTCACAATAAGCACAGTCTTTCTTTCCAATAGTGTATATGTTAAATCATCACGCTTAAAAGCCGATTTCAGTAAAAACCAATTTGGGAATATACTTGCCAACAGTTTCAACATAACTTTCAAGAAGTTTAGTGTAAAAATGATAAAAATCATAAAAAGCATGTTGGGCAAAGCATATTTCATAAGTTCAGAGTGAAAGTGGTAAAATCATAAGTAGCCACTCGGGCAAAACATGTATCAGAAACTGCCCTCGGGCATAACCTCACTCAGAATCAGCCCCTCGGGCATACCTCACAGTCACTCATAATCAGCCTCGCGGGCAACCTCATAGTCACCTATACCTCCTAATCACTCGTCACTCGGCACTCACACTCAGTAGGTACTTGCGCTCACTAGGGGTGTGTACAGACTCCGGAGGGGCTCCTTCAGCCCAAGCGCTAATATCAAGCCACCTCGTGGCATATCATATCCTCACAATCAGGCCCTCGGCCTCACTTAGTCAAAAACTTTCAAAAATCCACTCGGGCTATTAGTAAAACGGGGTACTCGACCCAAAACATTATTTTATATCTCAAAATAGTGTAAATAAGGCTGAGTTTCGAAATCAGTTAAACATAATATGACTGAGTGTAAATCATAAGTCAACACAGTGAGGAAATATCAGTAAAATCCCCCAAGGGGTATAAACAAGTCGGCACAAGGCTCCAAACATGGCTTACAACCCAAATATAACAATAGTCTTTAAACACGATTTAACATATGATTTAAAATTAAATACGCAACTCAATAGTTGCCACGAGAAGGACCAAGTCCAAATCCACAATCAGTGCACGCCACACACTCGTCATCCGGCATGTGCGCCACTCCGAAAATGTGAGAAAATACGAAGTTCGGGGTTTCATACCCTCAGGACAAGTTTTACAGTCATTACTTACCTCAAACCGGCCCAAATACTAATCCGTGATGCTCTTGACTCTCGAATTGGCTCCCGATTGCTCCGAATCTAACCAAAAACATATTAATATCATCAATATATGCTAAAGGAACAAAGCTTACTCGAAAATTATCAAATTAACCAAAATTTTCAAAATTGGCCAAACTCGGGCCCTGGGCCCACGTCTCAAAATTCTATAAAAATCGCATCACAAGAATCCTCATCCTTTCCCGAGTCTATGCATACCAAGAGCATCATAACCCGACCTCAAATGCCCACTCAATTCATCAAAAGGAATTCTCAAACTTTCCTCCCATTTTCCCCAATTTCCACTCTAATTCTTTAAGTTAAATGATAAAAATCGAGACCAAATCATGGAATTAACCCAAATATGATTGAAGAACACTTACCTCAAGAACTCCACTGAAAATCCCTTCAATTTCCACCTTCTCCCGTGTCACGCCTCAAAACTGAGGGACGAGACCGACACCTAACCGGGTGAACCCGGTCAAGCGGACCTGGATTGCCTTTCCTACCCAACGTGTTTCCCCCGTATATAAAACGCACCATATTCCATATGAAATAACAACTTAGGATTTAAGCGTTATAAAAATTTGAGTTCATTTCTCTTTTAGCATTTCAACAATTTGATTTCCAAAGCATACACAAAACATACATAACTTTCCAATACGGACCACGATTTCCGAATTGTACAGTGACTACCCAAAATACATATATACACCCACATTATGTCTACGGAGCCTCTACGAATACTAGGAATTTATACAATAATTTGCCGGCAACAAGGCCCCGGCTATACCTTACAATACATAATAGACTCAAAATAGATGACATGAATTACACACGGCCCCGGGAGGAAGTGAGGCTCACCAGTACTTGCTGAAAGATGAGGAGGAGGCACCACTAATGGCGAACTGAGCTACCTGCTATGGACCCACCTACATCCATATAAAAGATGTAGCGCCCCCGGCAAAAGGGACTTTAGTACTATGAAATAGTACTAGCATGTATGAGCAAACTTTACTCAAAGTAAAATCAATAGATGCACAGATAGAAAGCAGTTAAAGAAACCAACACATAGTGCACAGTGATATAGCAACAAGTACAATTGAGAGCCTTACAGATTCTAATTTCAACACAATCACATTTCAGCTTTATTACATTCTGTTGCGGCGTGCAACCTGATCCCACCTTACATTTCTTGTTGCGGCGTGCAACCCGATCCCACCTTACATTTTTACACTCCACCTTGTTACCTCTCCACCCTTATTACTTCGTGTTGCGGCGTGCAACCCGATCCCACCGTACAATATTACACTTCACCCTTATTACCTCTCCACCCTTATTACTTCGTGTTGCAGCGTGCAACCCGACCCTACCAGACCATCACATTTCATAGCAAATAATAACAGCCTACAATTCAATCACAGGGCTTCATATCATCAAGAGTACACCCAAACAATCATGTGTTCACAATAGTCTTTATCATCCATTAATTCTACCACAAAGGTATTCATCAACAAGAATATAAATTCATTACAGCCAACGATCCATATGAATTTAAGCCACAATAAACCTTGCCGACAATGAGTCATATACGATATTTCCATGGTCATTTAGTTCAATTAGATCAATTCACAATTTTCCTTCATCACTTGTTACACCCTTATCACTTAGATACATTTACACATTTGGGTTTGTCATCATTCTTTCATACCAACATACTCAAGCATTTAACGAACCTTGAACATGTTAAAGTAATCACATAGAAGTCACCTTTCACAATCTCAATTATCACGATAATCGACTAAGACAAATCAGAGAATGCAATCTCACACCTTAACAAAACCGGGAAATCAATTCACATATACTCAGCAAGAATACCGAATGTTTGGACACCAACAAGGTGACTCTACGAAGATTAAAGTTAGCCATACATACCTCAAAGAGCTTTTCCTTAAGTTATATCGTACACCAACACCTCTAGCAATAACAATCTATAACGAGATAGGGAAAATCGATTAATAATTAGGAAGATTACCCATGGAGTAACTCTCTTAGGAATTCCATCAAACACCTAACATGTGAAGTAGACTACAAGGTTTAAAAATGGTAATTTCTTCTTCCCTCGCCCAAATTTTAACATGAATTACCCAAATTGGTAATATCACATACTACAACTTAGTCCCACATGCATGGCCTATTTCACTTTTTATTTTCAAGACCCAACCTATGTGTGTTTTATTCTTACACAAAATCTGGGAAATTGGGGAATTAGGGTGAAGACTTACCTCTTTGAGTGAAGAAGATGACAATAACTTGCTAATTTCCGGGCTTGAGTGATTTTGGAAAACCAAATTGGATGATGTTGAAACCTTCTCTCTCAAGAAATCCCTTCTTCTCTCTCTATTTTGGGCAGAAATTAGTTAAAACTGAAGGGAAGGGGTGTTTTATAAAACAGGGGGTTGGGTTTAAAATTTAGAAAATAGGAGCCCGACACATAAATGCGGTCAGGAATGCGATCGCATTCCTGCTATGCGGTCCGCATTCATGGCCGCATAGTTGGCCTTCAACTGGGCCAAAATGGGAACCACACTGCCCAGGTATGCGACCACTATGCGGTCTGCATACCTGTTCTGTGATCGCATAGTGCGTCGTATAACCTCCCTCGCAAAACCATGGGGAAAGAATGCGACAACTATGCGGTCCGCATACCCAAAATGTGATCGCATTCCGGGCCGCATAGTTGTCCTCAATTTGGATAGTAGACTGTCCAGGTATGCGACCACTATGTGGTTCGCATACCTGTTAAGCGATTGCATAGTGTGTCGCATAGGTGTCCTCCCTTTAGACAGTAGACAGTCTAGGTATGCGACCACTATGCGGTCCGCATACCTGTTATGCGATCGCATAGTGCGTCGCATAACGCGCAATTTCTGGAAAATTTAATTTTTCAAGTTCCGGGATACTTTTTACTCAAAATAGGACCGTACAGTTATAACAGCACAGGACCTATTTGGGCATTATTTTAGACATAGAAATTTTACGGGTCTTTACATCCCGAGCTCTCTAATGGGTTTTTGCAAATAAAGACCCAACTCTCATTTTGTACTTAAAAGAATCTACCCAGGGAATTTCTCACTGCTATCGTGGAACTCCCCACGCGATCGCGAAGAACAAATATGATGTCCCACTAATTTACCTTATGTGATCGCAGAACCACTCATGCCATCGCGAAGTACAACAGCTCAGCCCCCTCACGCGCCCTTCAACTCTACGCGAACGCGAACAATACCATGCGTTAGCACTGCTTAACGACCACACACTCACGCGATCGCGATCGAGACCTCCACCATGCGATCGCATAGAAAAAAACCCTACCATCCCCATCTAGGCCTACGCGATCGCAAACATCCTCCTGCGATCGCATAGAAGGAAACAAGAAAAATATTACACCAGCAAAAAAAATCTGCCAAGTTTTTAAGCCAAGAATTGGTCCGTTTGTCACGACCCCAAATCTAAACCATTCGTTATGGCGCCTATCATGGAACTAGGCCAGCCAAATCCACACTCAAATCGTAATAATCTTTCATTTATATCATTACTAAACTGATAACCCATAAAGCTTTCATTTAAACATTTTAAAACAGATAAAGCTACACCGAATATTTAATATAATCTCGAGATCCCGAAGTCACTGGTCATGAGCATCTACAGAAAATATACAACTCTGGAAAATAAACCCTATAATAGTAAGCAGAAGAGAGCAGGGATGCGGACGCAACCACCTACCTCGCAAAAATCTCCTAGAAATATCTGGAACAGATACACATCTCACTCTGCCCTAGCACCTGGATCTGCACACAAGGTACAGGGAGTAATGTGAGTACGCCAACTCAGTAGTAATGAAAATAAATCAGGTCTGAGCAGTAAGAAACACATAAAGTCAAATCATCATTTCACAATAAGCACAGTCTTTCTTTCCAACAGTGTATACGTTAAACCATCATGCTTAAAAGCCGATTTCAGTAAAAACCATTTGGGAATATACTTGCCAACAGTTTCAACATAACTTTCAAGAAGTTTAGTGTAAAAATGATAAAAATCATAGAAACCCTCTCGGGAAAAACATATTTCATAAGTTCAGAGTGAAAGTGGTAAAATTATAAGTAACCCCTCGGGCAAAACATGTATCAGAAACTGCCCCTCGGGCGTAACATCACTCAGAATCAGCCCCTCGGGCAACCTCACAGTCACTCGTACCTCCCAATCACTCGTCACTCGGCATTCAGCACTCGGCACTCGGCATTCGCACCCAGTAGGTACATGCGCTCACTGTGGGTGTGTATAGACTCCGGAAGGGATCCTTCATCCCAAGCGCTAATATCAAGCCACCTCGTGGCATATCATATCCTCATAATCAGGCCATCGGCCTCACTCAGTCAGAAAACCTCAAAAAGCCAATCGGGTTATCAGTAAAAAAGGGTACTCGACCCAAAACATCATTTTATATCTCAAAAAATTGTGTAAATAAGGCTGAGTTTCGAAATCAGTTAAACATAATATGACTAAGTTTAAATCATAAGTCAACACAGTGAGGAAATAGCAGTAAAATCCCCCAAGGGGTCTAAACAAGTCGGCACAAGACCCCAAACATGGCTTACAGCCCAAATATAACAATAGTCTTTAAACACGATTTAACATATGATTTAAAAGTAAATACGCAACTCAATAGTTGCCACGGGAAGTACCAAGACCAAATCCACAATCAGTGCACGTCACACACTCGTCATCCGGCATGTGCGCCACTCCGAAAATAGTGAGAAAATACGAAGTCCGGGGTTTCATACCCTCAGGACAAGATTTACAGTCATTACTTACCTCAAACCGGCCCAAATACTAATTCGCGATGCTCTTGCCTCTCGAATCGGCTCCTGATTGCTCCGAATCTAACCAAAACCATATTAATATCATCAATATACGCTAAAGGAACAAAGCTCACTCGAAAATTATCAAATTTAACCAAAATTCCCGAAATTGGCCAAACCCAGCCCCGGGGCCCACTTCTCGAAATTCTATAAAAATCGCATCACAAGAATCCTCATCCTTTCCCGAGTCTATGCATACCAAGAGCATCATAACCCGACCTCAAATGCCCACTCAATTCATCAAAAGAAATTCTCAAACTTTCCTCCCATTTTCTCCAATTTCCACTCTAATTCTTTAAATTAAATGATAAAAATCGAGACTAAATCATGGAATTAACCCAAATATGATTGAAGAACACTTACCTCAAGAACTCCACTGAAAATTCCTTCAATTTCCACTTTCTCCCGATCTCTCTAATGAGTTTTTGCAAATAAAGACCCAACCCTCATTTTGTACTTAAAAGAATCTGCCCAGGGAATTTCTCATTGCGATCGCAGAACTCCCCACGCGATTGCGAAGAACAAATATGATGCCCCACTAATTTACATTACGCGAACGTAGAACCACTCACGTGATCGCGAAGTACAACAGCTCATCCCCCTCATGCGCACTTCAACTCTACGCGAACGCGAACAATACCACGTGTTCGCCTGCATAACGACCACACACTCACACGATCGCGACCTCCACCACGCGATCGCATAGAACAAAACCTTTCCATCCCTATATAGGCCTACGCGATCGCAAACATCCTGCCGCGATCGCGTAGAAGGAAACCAGAAAAAAATTACACCAGCGAAAAAAATCTGCCAAGATATCTGAACCATAAAATCTACATTCCGATGTCGTTTACCAATAAGTCAACTTTTCGGTTGACTTTTCCAACTATTGAACCAAGTTAAGAGACTAAGTGTCTCATTTCTCTCCAAAAATCGCTCTGAACCCGAGCAACCAATATAACACAACATAATGAAGCTGAGCCACATATAATGAAGCATAAATGGGGGAAACGAGGCTATTACTCTCGGAACGACCGGCTGGATCGTTACAGCTTGTAAGGTCGTTTAAGGTGAAAATAAAAGCCTTTCAAGTGATGATAGTGATTCAAGAGATTATAGATTGTTCTTGCAAACGAGCAAATGTTAATTTGTTTATTATCTTTACCTAGTTAGGATATATGAAGAATATAGCATTTGCGTACCGCCAGTGTCTTGATAAAAAGGGAAAAGACCCAAATATTGACATTAATAAACGAATAAAATAGAATCGGGGTTAACAATAATTCTTAGCAAAGCAGGCAGTTAGAGCCTTTTGATCCTAGGTTCACCATACTAGGCATACAACATTAATTAATATGTAGTAACTAAGGGGTCGTTAGGTTGATTGTTAGAGTTATGCATGTGATAGTAATGTATGAATTTGTTATGTATAGTTTAGTTACGTTGTGATTAGTTACACAGGGGTTAGTTATGTAGGGATTAATTATGCGAGATTTTATTATGAGAAAATTAGTTATATAAAGATTAGTAACATAGAACTGTACTGTGAGTTTTATTCATCTTTACCCTCAAATTTGGATAACAATTAAACTTATATTGCGGTTTTAAGGATATGTGATTTCACCCAATACCAATTGATAAATAAGAAAATAAATGACAGAATTAAACTAGGAATAAATCAAACTAGTGTGTGAACAGAACTTCAGCCTCGAATTAAGGTACCCTCGAGGTGATAACAATATGAGAAATATTAAGATAAAATAGCCTGATGAACAGTAACAAGCAAGAAAGAAAGAATTGTATAGTTTTTTCTTAGAAAATAATGACGTTTACAAATGATTGGAAATCCTCTTTATATAGTAGAGGAATCCTAATTATGGTATACTTCTAATTACATAAGGGAATCATGCAAACAACTACTTAACCACTTATGATTTGATTCGTTCTGAGATTCACGCTACGATCCTCGACCAATCACGGATATCTCGCTCTTTCTGTTACTAAGCTATCCCCGATGTTACTCGAAGTCTACCTCCCATGGCTTCAATTGATACCAATCTCGATCTCGAAAGAGACTTCGATCTCGAACTCAGTGCCTCAGCTCTTTGATGCAACGTCCTAGTCTTGATCAAATAGTGAAATCGGGTAGCATTCTATTGTACACAGATAGTCCCCTCGTTTCTTGGAATATAATGATAAGAAACGAACTGAACCTTCGATTTTTCTCTGACCTTGATAGACAGTGATGTCATCCTCGTGATGTAAGTGATAGAAGTGACCAAAAATGTCTCGTCGTTACAGTTTTCCAAACCATTAGTGAGCGTCAGTTGGCGGTCATCCACTAGTGTTGTTGAGCCGTCACTGTATCCATAAATAGGGCTTCTTTTCATTGAATCAAACTTTACTTTCATATTCATCTGCTCTTTTAAAATTTTATCTCACTCAAGCTCTTCTCTTTCATTACTCCTTAGGTAATCTCCACCAAAACTTACTATCTTCTTCTTTCTTCAGCCCATACAATAGCGAAAACCTCCAAAACGGTTCCATAGAAGGAAAAAGCTTCCTCTTCTTCTTCACGGCCGGTCGGTGATAAAACGCCGGTGGATCCGCTCCCTGAGGAGTGCGTTCCCAACCCATGTGTTCTTAAATCATACTTTAAAACCGAGAATCCTCCATCGATCCCTGGTCAATGTGAACACGTATCGAGGTATATCTGCTCGATAACTGTGAGATATCTCGAGAATATCAAAAGGTATTACAACTGGGGGGGGACAAAGTGGAAAAGATCCCATCCCTTGAGAGAGCATCACTACCCACGTGAAAGGGTTTCTAAGTGTTTACATTTATCCTTTCACGTTGGCCCCCTCGATCCAGTCATCATTGATTTCTTCCGTCAATATCAGGTGACTTTGGACCAGATACATCCTTCCTTTTGGCGTATAGTGCTCATGCTACAGTTCTTTGCCAACAAAGCTGAGGGGCTGTCGTTCACCCTCGACCTATTTATCCGATTATATAGCCCTTGCATCTTTTGAGGGTTGATCAAGCTGCAACATCGAGCAACCAAGGCATTGTTCTCGAGCATCGGCGAGGAAAAAGGCCGAGGGTGGATGGGTCGGTTCGTTCGGGTAAGGACCTGTGATCTCATCCCAAAATAGAAAATGTCATTTCCTTAAAAATGGAACCTGAAGCGTAAGTAGCACTATACTTGTTGTTTTTCATGTTATGTTTTATTTTCTGCTTCACTTAATAGCTTCTTTCGTCATGCAGCAGTTGCTTGGATGCCTCGAGAAATTCCTAACCTCAAAAGCTGGGTCTGGAATATGGCTTCGGCTTTTTCATATGCTGAGCGTTGTTGGCGCGACTTGGAAAAAGGCCGATGGGAAGCAAAGAACCATGGTAAGTTCCCTTTTCTTATACGTGAGGCGTCTACTATACTTCTTTTCACTCACTTAGTTTTTTCTTGTGCATGCCTGAATAAGGATGCGGTCTTGAGGCCTCTGAGTAGTGAGGAAGAGGCCATGGGCCCTGCTCCGAAGCCAGGGAAGGAAAATAAGAGGAAAGGAACCTCGACCCCCGAGGGGAAAAAAACCAGAAAGAGAGCTGCTCGGAAACCCAAGGGGGACGTTATCCCTCTAACTTTGGAGTCAGTCCAAAGGCTAAGGGAAGAAGAAGATGATGAAGTTGAAGGCGATGACTCGGCGCTGGTGACCTGAGTGAGGAAGACCGTCGAGACCACCAAGGCTGCTAAATCGGTAGTAGTTGACGAGGCCCTGCCTCGTGATGAAGAATTTTTGAAGAAAGATTCGGGAAAAGTCCCCGAATCATCTGAGGTCGAGGTTTTCCCTCATCAAACAACAAGCATACCATATGGGGATAGTCCCGAGATCGCTAGAGCTGAACAGAGCGCTGCGAGTGACTCGCTTGGGGAAGTGACAACAGGTCATTCACCATCTCTGCCTGCCTTTTCCGAAGAGACCATAAGGGATGCACGAGTCATAAGGACTCCCGAAATAGGTGAAGTCCCCGGTAAGGAGGATCCTTTTCGGGATTGCTTTACCGGGGTCGAGGATGCCTCCGATTTCAACGATGCATCTAACCTCTTCGAAGAGGTCCAACATCTTCTGAACCGAGTAAGTATGAAATTTGTTGATGTAGTTCTCTTTCATTTTTCCTTTTCTCTGTCTAACTCCTTCCCTTTTTCATGTAGGCTTTCTCTAAGTCCCGGGCCGAACTAAGCCAATGTGAGGCCGATCTCCAAAGGATTTCAGAGGAGAGGAATTCTCTCAAGCTTCTCTGTGGGCAGAAGGACAAGGAGATCAGGGACCTCCGAGCTGATCTGGCTAAACCTCGCAAGGAGGAAGCCGAGCTAAACGAGTAGGTAACGATTCTCTTGAAAAATCACGGGCTCGATTCAAAGGCGGAAGCTAATGTTTCAATATCTCAGTTGCAGCAAAAGATCGAGAGGATTGATCTATTTTGGGAGGAGGTCGATCGAGTGAAAGCTGACTGCTACAAGTGGAAGGAAGGCATGGATTGCCTTGCTGCTGAGAAGGAAACTACCTTGGACCAGTTGTCATAGGTCGAAGTCCAACTTCGAAGTACAAGGGAAAGTGCTCGGTTCAGGCTAAGAGGGTTGAAGGGCTCAAAGCTGAACTTGCAAAGGCCCAAGCTGAGGCCGAAAAAACAAAGGTCGAGGTCGAGAAGTCGATGGCAATATATTTGGTTGATGCCGAGGCTGACCAAGCACAACTGAGGGAGGCTGTCGATCGAGCACAATGGACTGCCGAGCTTGCCAAATGCCAATCCTGGAGAGATACCCTCAAGGAGATCCACGCCTGAGGTTTCAGCCTTACTGAGGAGATAGCACATGCAGAGGTGCATGAAGTCGATGCTAGGATATTAGCCTCTTTCGATGACGATGGCGATGATGATGATGAAGGCAGCAAGAGCAGGCCCGATAATGATGAGGGTCCCGAGGAAGAAACTGCCCCGAGGGGGGGTCACCCCGAACATAGCTAGGGCACTTTTTTTCCTTTTCTTTTCTTTGTGAAAGACCCGATCAGTCCCTTGTGAATACCTTTGTTCTCATATATATATAAGAATGTTTCTTTTTGAATTTCGTCTCAATTTTTGACTTAGGATAATTTCAATTCGCTTTGTGTCTTGTAAAATTTTGGTATACTTCATGCCTTGTGAATAATATTTTTAAGACTTCGGATTTTAGGCAACTTGGCCGAAGCCAAGCTAATACTACCTTTGTAGTCGAGCGTGCTTTTGCTCAAACTCGAAGTAGTAAAACCCTTAGATTTGAGTTGAGTGAGAATGGGCTCTCGAACTAAAAAATATAATGGCCCTTAAGCTCATGAATCGGGCCGATATGACCTCAGCAGAATGGCTTTTTCCTCTTTTCGGCTAAAATT
Source organism: Nicotiana knightiana (assembly GCA_005239525.1). Taxonomy (NCBI): domain Eukaryota; kingdom Viridiplantae; phylum Streptophyta; class Magnoliopsida; order Solanales; family Solanaceae; genus Nicotiana; species Nicotiana knightiana. The sequence continues at coordinate 10,628 of ML405525.1, read as the reverse complement.
TTTTACATATAGGAATTTCGTTATGCTTTAGCATGAAGTTTCTACTCGTTGGGTTTTTTTAGGGTTTAATTTTTATCGAAACCTTTGCTTTTTTATGCCTTAGCACAAATTTGTATTTAAATAGTTCGATACCTCTTAAAGTTTTTCGAGGGCCGATTTTTATCAAAGCCCTTTAATTATTTTGTTGAGGATAGCCTTTTTAACCGGTTTACAAAAGAATTTAAAAGGCCTATTTTTATTGCGGAATTTGGACGTATCCGAGCCGCGTTAATTCGGCCGCAACCTTGGGATTTGCCTCTTGGGAGTACTTTCTCGATAATACTTTGAGATTGTTCAAACTGTTAGTCCCTAAGTAGGGTTGCCTTCGCCTATAAAATCAAGGGTTCCCTCTTGAGGTCTTATAGTATCGAAATTTTCTAGTTCGAACATGTTAGTTTTTTTACGGCAGTCCCGGAGTATGGGGTTGATCGTTCGAAGTGTAGTTGCACTCGTCCCTTGAGCCAGTTTTCACAAGAAATCATAAGTATAGAACTTGTAAAGTAGGAATTTTATTAAGGCACGGGACATCTGGTAGGGAAAAGTATTTCTTTCAATAGTCCATACATGCATATATGTTTTGCCATTACGGCTCGAATAATCTATACGGACACGGTTCATTCGACTGTTTGGTCCTTTAAAATGTTTTCCTATCGAGACCCTGTTGATATGAAGTATTTTCCTGGAAAACATATCATTCGAGGGTGATGCCCCCTAGTATTCGAGATTGATTGTAAAGAAACCTCGGATAGTCTAGGTTAGCACGAACAATAGTTGCCTCGTTAAAAACCTTGAAGGAGAAACCCATTTGAGATAAAAATAGGTCGAAGGGAAAAAGAGTGCAATGCGTGCTTTAAGATCTGATATCTTTCTGCTTGAAGAGAACTCTGATGCCTTCGCTCGAACACCTGAAAATAAGTTAGTGTAAAATGTAAATGAAAAAGGAGAAGGTCATACCTTAACAATAATATGTCTGAGGGATGAAATGTTCCAATTATTTGGTAGTTGCTCGTCGTTTTTCGTGCCAAGATTGTAGGATCCCTTTCCGATGATATCGAGGACTTGATAGGGACCTTCCCAATTTTGGCTGAGTTTTCCCTCATTAGGGTCTCGACTATTGAGGGTGACTTTTCTCAGAACTAAGTCCCCGATTCTAAAGTGGCGAAGGTTGGTCCTTTGATGATAATATCTTTCGATGTGTTGTTTTTGTGCGGCCATTCGAACGAGGGAGGCTTCCCATTTTTCATCTACTAGTTCGAGGCTCATACTCACAGCCTTGGGATTCGACTCTTCCGTTGCGCATCGAAATCTGGCACTGGGTTCCCCGACTTTGACCAAGATTAAAGCTTCGACGCCATATACTAAGGAGAATGGTGTTGCCCCCGTACTGGATTTTGACGTTGTTCGATATGCCTAAAGGACTTCGGGTAGAATTTTTCTCCATTTTCCTTGGCATCGTTCAATCTTTTCTTTAGATTCTGAATGGTGGTCTTGTTTGTTGATTCGGCCTGTCCGTTCCCACTAGGATGATACGGTGTCGATAGGATTCTTTTTATTTTGTGATCTTCGAGAAACTTTGTTATTTTTCTATCGGCGAATTGTTTTCCATTGTCGCATACGATTTCGACAGGTATCCCGAATCAGCATATGATGTGATCCTATATGAAGTCTATAATTTCCTTTTCTCTCACTTTTTCGAAGGCATGTGCTTCAAGCCACTTAGAGAAATAGTCAGTCATAAACAAAATGAATTTAGCTTTACCTAGGGCCGAATGCAGAGGGCCGACCATGTCCATTCCCCATTTCATGAATGGACATGAGGGATAAGACTAAATGAAGTTTCTCTCTGGGTTGGTGGATCATCGGTGCATACCTTTGGCACTTATCGCATTTTCAAACGAATTATTTAGTGTCTTTTTCCATATTGGCCCAATAGTATCCTACTCTGATGACCTTGTGAACTATTGATTCGGCACCGGAGTGGTTCCCGAAAGTACCCTCGTGAACTTCTCGTAAGACATAATCCGTGTCCCTTGGTCCCAAACATACTGCCAATGGTCCATCGAATATCCTCCATAATGTTCCATCTTCAACCAATGTGAATCGAGTAGCTTTTGTTCGTAGAGTCCTTGATTCTTTAGGGTCCGATGGGAGCTTTCCATTTTTCAAATACTCAACATATTTATTCTTCCCATCCCAAGTTAATATCGTGGAGTTTATTTCAGCATGGCCTTCTTCGATCACTGACTTCGAAAGTTGTACGACAGTCCCCGAGCTGATTTCGTCGTCTTTGTTTGACGATCCCAGATTCACAAGGGCATCGGCCTCACTGTTTTGTTCTCGAGGTACATGCTGCAAAGTACATTCTTTAAAACGATATAATGTTACCTACAATTTATCCAAATACCTTTGCATTCAATCCTCTCGAACCTCGAAGGTTCTGTTGACTTGGTTTACCACCAGTAAGGAGTCGCATTTGGCCTCAATGATTTCCGCTCCCAAGCTTTTAGCTAGTTCGAGACCTGCAATCATGGCCTTGTACTCGGCTCATTGTTAGTCAACTTAGAGGTTTTGATGGATTGTCTAATTGTATTGCCCGTGGGCGGCTTCAAAACAATGCCTAGCCTGTACCCTTTCACATTTGAAGCACCGTCTGTAAAAAGGGTCCACACCCTCGATGATGTACCCGATTTAATCAAAAGTTCCTTTTCAACTTCGGGTACGAGGGTTGGCGTGAAGTCAGCCACGAAATCTACTAAAATTTGAGACTTGATGGTTGTTCGGGGTAGATACTCGATATCATACCCACTGAGCTTGACGACCCATTTGGCCAATCGGCACGATAGCTCGGGCTTATGTAAAACATTACGAAGAGGGTAAGTGGTTATCACACATATTGGGTGACATTGGGAATACGGTTTTAGTATTCTAGAGGCGCTTATTAGAGCAAGTGCTAATTTTTCTAAGTGTGGGTACCGAGTTTCGGCCTCGCCTAATGTTCGACTTACATAATAAACGGGAAATTGCGTACCTTGCTCTTCTCGAACTAAAACACCACTTACCGCGACGTCCGAGACCGCTAGGTACAAGCAGATCTTCTCATTTGCTTTTGGAGTATGAAACAATGGTGGACACGAGGGGTACCGTTTTAATTCTTCTAACGCCTGCTGGCACTTCGGGGTCCAGGTGAAACTGTTCTTCTTTTTGAGTAGTGAGGGGAACCTATGACTTCGATCTGACGATCTCGAGATGAATCGGCCTAAGGCGGCTATCCGCCCTGTTAGCCTTTGCACGACTTTAACACTATCCACAACGGTGATGTCTTCGATAGCCTTGATTTTATCGGGATTGATCTCGATCCCACGATTTGACACCATAAAGACGAGGAACTTGCCCAAACCGACCCCGAAGGCACACTTCTTGGGGTTAAGCTTCATGTTGTATTTCTCGGTATTTTGAAGGTTTCCTGCAAATGTGTCAAATGGTCCTCTGCGTGCAGGGACTTAACCAGCATATCATCAATATATACCTCCATCAATTTACCTATTTGTTCTTCGAATATTTTGTTTACTAGGCGTTGGTAGGTAGCACCAGCATTTTTTATCCCAAAAGGCATTACGTTATAGCAATATGTGCCATACTTAGTGATGAATGAAGTCTTTTCCTGATCCTGCGGGTTCATTTGAATTTGATTGTACCCGGAGTAGGCATCGAGAAAACTGAGGATCTCGTGGAAGGCCGTGGCGTCGATCATGCGATCGATGTTAGGTAGAGGGAAAGAGTCTTTGGGCCATGCGGTTGTTTAAATCATTATAATCTACACACATTCTAAGTTTGTTACCCTTTTTAGTAACTACAACTACGTTCGCTAACCACTCGAGATATTTTACCTCCCAAATGGATCCTATTTGAGAAGTTTAGTTACCTCGTCCTTGATGAATGCATGTTTTACCTCAGACTGGGACCTTCTCTTTTGTTTCACTGGCCTGAACTTCGGGTTCAGACTCAATCGATGTGTTGTTATCTCTGGTGGGATCCCTGTCATATCTAAATGGGACCAAGCAAAACAATATATGTTATCAATAAGAAATTTAATGAGTTTCTTCCTAAGTTCGGGGGTTAACCCGGTACCCAGGTATACCTTTCATTCGGGTAGATACTCGATTAGTATAACTTGTTCCAGCTCTTCGACTGTTGATTTGGTGGCGTCGGAATCTTCGGGAATAATGAAGTATTGAGGAATCCAATCATCGTCGTCTTCTCCTTCCATTCCCCGCTTTCCTGATTCAATCGAGGTTGGTGGTTGTGGTTGCTATTTGGCCTCCTGTTTTCCTTTGACCTCTGATCCCTTTGCTGTCGAAAGCGCCAATACCGGTATTACCTCATCAACCGCGAATATTTCCTTCGCAGTGTGTTGCTCCCCGTATACCATTTTCACCCCGTCCGGTGTTCAGAATTTCATCATTTGGTGGAGAGTCGAGGGGACTACCCTCATATTGTGAATCCAGGGCCTCCCGAGTAGGGCGTTGTACCTCATGTCACCCTCGATTACATGGAACTTAGTTTCTTGAATAGTTCCAGCCACGTTCACTGATAAAATGATCTCTCATTTAGTTGTTTCGCTGGCCATGTTGAAACCATTCAGGACCCGAGTTGCGGGTGCGATCCGATCTTATAGGCTGAGCTGCTCCACGACCCTCGATCGAATGATATTTTCCGAGCTACTTGGATCCACTAAAACACGCTTAACGTGAACTTTATTCATAAAGATAGAAATTACCAAAGCGTCGTTGTGGGGTTGAGAAATTCCTTCTACTTCTTCATCGTTGAATGATACGGTGCCTTCTGGTACGTAATCTCGGGTCCATTTTTCCCTAGTAATTGATATTTTAGTGCGTTTGAACATGGTCCCTTGTGGAATATCGACCCCACCAACGATCATATGGATCACATGTTGTGGCTCTTCCTGTTCGTTTTTCCTGTTGGCGTCCCTTTCTCTGAAATGGTTTTTGGCTCGATCACTTAAGAACTCTCGAAGGTGGACCTCGTTGAATAGACGGGCTATCTCTTCTCTCAATTTCCTACAATCCTTAGTTTTGTGGCCATACATGCCATGATATTTGCACATCAGATTGGGATTTCTTTGGGAAGGAGCAGTCTGTATGGGCCTGGGTCATCTAGTATCCTTGATTCTTCCAATTGTTGATACGATACCTGATGCGTCGATACTGAAGTTATACTCCGATAGTCGTGGTGCCTCTGTTGGATCGGTGTACTTGTCAAAACCATTTTTGCTCATAAGTCCCTAAGAACTTTGTCCTCGATTAATCCTTTGATCGTTTCGGGTGGACTTACGTGCAGGACCACCATTCCTACGATCTATGATGTATGGCTGATATCGGTCTCTATTCGACCGAGGTTCCCTTTTGATTTCTCTCTGATTTCTTCCTGCAGGCCTGCTCAGATATATAGAACCGGGAGGAGTTCCCAATTGGTCATCCTCGACTCTAATCTTCGATTGGTACCGATTATGTACATCGGACCAGGTCACCGCCGGATATTCAATCAAGTTTTGCTTCAGTTGACGTGATGCTATTTAACTTCGTTAATTTAACCCCTGAGTGAAGTCTTTAACATCCCAATCATATGTGATTGGTGGCAACTCCATGTGTTCCATTTGGAACCGAGGCACGAACTCCCTAAGCATTTCGTTATCCTTCTGTCTTACTTTGAAAAGGTCTAATTTCCTTGTCACAACCTTTATGGCCCCGACATGTGCGTTTACGAAAGAATCCGCATGCATGACGAATGAGTCAATGGAATTTGGCGATAAATTATGGTACCAAATCATTGCCCCCTTCGATACAGTCTCTCCGAACTTCTTTAATAAAACAGACTCGATCTCATCATCTTCCAAATCATTACCTTTGATGGCGCATGTATAGGAGGTGACATGCTCGTTGGGATCGGTGGTCCCATTGTATTTAGGGATTTCCGGCATACGGAATTTTCTTAAGAATGGGCTTCGGAGCCGCACTTGGAGGAAACGACTTCTGTACAAATTTCTTTGAATCCATCCCTTTCAAAATTGGCGGTGCCCCCGGTATCTGGTCAACCTGGGAGTTGTACGTTTCTACATTCTTATCATTCGCCTCAATTTTCTTCTCTCCCGATTCAATTCGTTTGGTGCTCCTCGAGCATCTTTATTATTGTGGGGTTAGTCCCCGATTCACTGGCATTCGACCTTTCCGGTATTGCTCGGTTCGGCGGGCGGCTTCTGGTTCAACCTCTTTCAGCGTTTGATGTTGATTTTGCAGCCGTGCAATAGCGGCTTGCTAAGCCTGTAGCATTTCTAATATCACTTGGAGACTGACTCCTCCACTCCTCCGCCTTGTGTATCTCGACCACCAGATCGGCCTTCTCTGCGCACACACCCTTCGGGGTCCGCGCCCAGATTCGCATTTAGAGCGATGTGCGAACTGACATCGACTGGGTTGACAACCGGTGCCCCCTCGAGATCAGCTTGTGGCACCTTGACTCCTGGAGTAACTACATTGTCATTTTCCCCGCGAAATCCGAGGCTATTATCACCATGTGGGTGCTCCTTGTGCGTTTGACATGTTTTATCCTGAAAACAAAAATACTTGGCAAGAAACAAGCGTAAAATAGTGTGTGTTATCGGAATCAGTATTGAATAATCACTATTATCCCTAGCTCCACGGTGGGCGCCAAACGGTTTACCCTCAAATTTGGATAACAATTAAACTTATATTGCGGTTTTAAGGATATGTGATTTCACCCAATACCAATTGATAAATAAGAAAATAAATGACATAATTAAACTAGGAATAAATTAAACCGGTGTGCGAACAGAACGTCAGCCTCGAATTAAGGTACCCTCGAGGTGATAACAATATGAGAACTATTAAGGTAAAATAGCCTAATGAACAGTAACAAGCAAGAAAGAAAGAAATGTATAGCTTTTTCTTAGTAAATAATGATGTTTACAAATGACTGGAACTCTTCTTTATATAGCAGAGTAATCCTAATTATGGTATATTTCTAATCACAAAAGGGAATCATACAAACAGCTAATTAACCGATTCTGATTTGATCCGTTCCGAGATTCACGTCACGGTCCAATCACGGATATATCGCTCTTTCTGTTACTAAGATATCCCCGATGTTACTCGAAGTCTACCTCCCCTGGCTTCGATTGATACTGACCTCGATCTCGAAAGAGACTTCGATCTCGAACTCAGTGCCTCAGCTCTTCGACGCAACGTCCTAGTCTCGATCAAATAGTGAAATCGAGTAGCCCCAATTTCTACCATATATAATTTATTATAGTCTAGTTTATTCTATTAAAAGTATATTTTAGATATATTTTTAAACAAAAAAAAATACAAGTTTGAGTAGAAAGTGTTCTTGTTATTTTGTGTTTTAATACAAGTATACATAAATAATAGGCAAAATACCTTAATACCCCCCTAAACTTGACACAGATTATTAGTTACAACCTTAAACTATTCGTGGTCTTCAATACCCCCCTCAACTTGACCTTTTGAGAGCCATTACCCCACTGGGCGCTGATGTGACAAAGAGTGTGGGTGCACTCGCCTGCCACGTGAATTTTTCTGTATATGTGACATTTTTTAAAAATAAAACATATTTTTAGCTTTTTAAGTATGTTACTTTTTTGGATAATTTTTTTCGAATACAATTTATAATAAAACTTGGATAGAACTAAATTATTTAGGTTAATTTTTTTTTATTTGGCTAAAAATAATAAAGTTTTAGTTAATCTTTTTCTGAATTTGACCTGAAAATAAAGATTTATACAATTGAAATAAATAGTCAAGGCATCTAAAAAATTATAAAAAAATACACATGACTTTTCGTTTCTACTGACATCAGGCACTTCGAATTGGATTATGAAAACTCCGGTTCAATTTCTCGGTTATGAAATACCAAACCAAATAATCTCAGTTTGGTTTGTTTTCTTAGAGATTTCAGATTAATTGGTTTAGTTATTTTGAAATTTCTGTTTAAACCTATGGACATCTTATGACAAGAAATAATGGACCTCTAAATAAAGTATTTATGTCAAATTGCCTAATTACCCCATTCCCATTATATTCATCTGAAAATTTGATAACTGTAAGTACAAATGTAAATCCTTGATAGTGAAGGCATCTAAAAAGTATGAGATAACTATCATGGGTATATGTTATAAACAATCAATTGAAATAAATAGTGAAGGCATCTAAAAAGTGATAAAAAAAAAGATTAACTAAAACTTTATTTTTTTTAGCCAAATAAAAAAATTTAGCCTAAACAATGTAGTTCTATCCAAGATTTATTATAATTTGTATTCGAAAAAAATTATCCAAAAAAACAACATACTTAAAAAGGTAAAAATATATTTTATTTTTAAGAAAAATGCTACATGTACAAAAAAATCCACGTGGCAGGCGAGTGCACCCACACTCTTTGTCACATCAACGTCCATGGGTAATAGTTATCAAAATGCCAAGTTGAGGTGGATAATTAAGACCACGAATAGTTTAAGGCTGTAACTAATAATCCGCGTCAAGTTTAAGGAATATTAAGGTATTTTGCCTAAATAATATATAAATTATGTTACATATATTAGTATTGGAGAAAAGAAAAACATGAACCAAAGTAGTAGTAATGCTATGTTTTATGTGGAAAAGAGAAAAAATCAACCAAAATGTGGAGATTGTTATGAAACAATAAAGAACAAGAACAATATTACAGAGAAAGAGAGAGAGGGAATTCTTATTGAATTTTGGGATGATTTACAATGGGGTAAGACCCCTCTATTTATAGGGGGAAAATGACTTAGCCACAAAGTAGAACTCTCTAAAAGATAGACATTCACTCTAAATAGAGTTCTATTTATAACACTCCCCCTTGAATGTCTATTCAACAAATAATGTGTCTCGTTAAAACCTTAACTAAAATAAAACCCAATGGGAAAAAAATTCTAGAAAAGGAAAAAGAGTACATGTATTTAGAAATGCGCCTTTTGGTTGCCTCGTTAAAAACCTCGCAAGGAAAACCCAGTGGGACAAAACCTTGTAAGGGAAAAAGAGTGCAACGCGCATTAACTCTCCCTGATGAGAGCATCAATTCACATCCTTGAGCCTTCGCATCCCAATCTTGTGTATTAGCTTCTTGAAGGTTGACGTTGGTAGAGATTTTGTGAACAAATCAGCCATATTATCAATTGAACGAATCTGTTGCACACTAATATCACCATTCTTTTGAAGATCATGTGTGAAGAATAACTTTGGTGAAATATGCTTTGTCCTATCTCCTTTTATGAATCCTCCCTTCAATTGTGCTATGCATGCTGCATTGTCTTCATACAAAATCGTGGGTAGTTTGTCACACTTTAAACCACATTTGTCTCGAATAAGATGTATTATAGACCTCAACCACGCACATTCTCGACTTGCTTCATGAATAGTAATTATCTTTGCATGATTAGATGAAGTAGCCACGATCGATTGCTTAGTCGATCGCCAAGATATGGCAGTGCCTCCACATGTAAATACATAACCTGTTTGAGATCGGGCCTTATGTGGATCAGATAAATACCCAGCATCGGCATAACCAACAAGATTAAGACTGCAATTATTGTCATAAAATAAGCCCATGCCGATAGTTCCTTTTAGATACCGCAATATGTGTTTGATTCCATTCCAATGTCTCCTTGTAGGAGCAGAGCTATATCTTGCTAAGACATTAACTGAAAAAGTTATGTCAGGCCTTGTAGTGTTGGCAAGATACATTAGTGCACCAATTGCATTAAGATATGGTACTTCAGGACCAAGTAGCTCTTCATTCTCTTCTTGAGGTCGGAATGGATCTTTATTCACATCAAGTGATCGAACAACCATCGGAGTACTTAATGGATGTGCTCCATCCATGTAAAACCGTTTCAATACCTTTTCTATATAGGCAGATTGATGAAAAAAAATTCGGTTTACCAAATGTTCAATTTGCAAACCAAGACATAATTTTGTCTTTCCGAGATATTTCATCTCGAACTGNGATTGAAAATATTTTCCGGGACTTTGAATTATGTGTGTTAGGCATTTTAAATCCCTCGGAAATTTTCATGTATATCTCATTATCAAGTGAGCTATAAAGGTAGGCGGTAACCACATCCATTAAATGCATGTCAATATTTTCATGGACAGCAAAACTAATGAGATAACAGAACGTTATAGCATCCATGACGGGTTAATATGTCTCTTCATAATTGACACCAGGCCTTTGTGAAAATCCTTGTGCAACAAGGCGTGCCTTATATCTTTGTACCTCATTTTTCTCATTCCTCTTGTGTACAAAGACCCATCTATAGCCAACAGGCTTAACACCATTAGGTGTTTGGACTACATGCCCAAAAACTTCACGTTTCGCAAGTGAATTCAGCTTTGATTGGATTGCTTCTTGCCATTTTGACCAATCATGTCTTTGTCTACATTCTCCAATAGATTGAGGTTCAAGATCCTCATTATCTTGCATAATGATAGATGCAACATTATATGCAAAGACAT